>JAHKKF010534738.1:0-22627 GCA_019740295.1 Labeo calbasu
TTTTATTTTATTTTATTTTATTTTATTTTATTTTATTTTATTTTATTTTTCAAACCAATACTGGACACACATTGTCTAATTATATGATACAAAAAAGAGTGTTATTTAAATCTCTGCGTGAAAAGAAACCGTTACGTATTCCACATGACGGGGTTTGGTTTCTCAGCGATCCGTTGAATGAGCATTTACGCTCACAGCCATGTCAGAATGAGCAGCTAATTTTCTCTCTTTTAGTCTTCACTTGAGCCTGTAGCTTGAGTGAAAAGGCCAGAAGTGAAGCTGACCTAAAATGAAAGGATTTTGTTTGGAGTAGCTCCTCTCTTGGAGAACCACTCATTAAAGGTGCCCTCACCTCTGTCCTGCCTGGCTGGAGCAGCTCTCTCCTGGGTAATGACTACGTTTGTGAGCAGCTGCAATGGAGCCAGACCTCCAGCGTGGTTATAACGGTCTCCGTCTGAGTCATTTGAATTCCCAGGAGCAAGGGCCGGATTAAGGTGGTCTTAACTGACGCAGGATTTAATGAACGACTTGTGCTGAACAATAACATTTGAGTCGACACAAACAAATCACTCAACGACACACTAATAGGGGAGTTCTGTCCTGCCTCAGCAATCCCTTTGCGTGTGCGGTATGCAAACAGGAGGTTGAAGATCCATAGAGCAAGAGCCACCGCCACAGAACAGCAGAGATTAAGACTTGCTTTGTCTCTGAGGATTTCAGTCCACGGTTCCTTTCCAGACTTCTTTACATTCGCATTTGTGCATTTGTCCAGGTCTAAATTTATCCAGAACGACTTACGTTGCATTGACGGTATACATTTTTAATCCGTTTATGCATTCCCTGGGAATGAAACTCATGGCCTCTGTACTCTACTCTTTGAGTTTAGAGAGTGCTTTAGTATGTGAGTGAGGCACACGATGCTGTAATGAGGTTGATGTAATATTTAGTAAGTAAGCCTTTTAACAGAAAGAAGCTTGCAGACTTGCAGACAGTTTATTTTTCTTTGTTTATTTGTCTCATTCATACTCAATTACTCATTTATTTGACTTTTATTTGATATTATTATTATTATTATTATTATTATTATTATTATTATTATTATTATTATTATTATATAAAGAGGCTTACAGTACAATTACAATATGAACATTCCACCTAAATCATTTATTTATTTATTTACTTAGAAGTATGAACTCAGATTTAGAGTATTATTATTATTATTATTATTATTATTATTATTATTATTATTATTATTATTATTATTATTATAAATAACCTTACAGTACACTTATGAACATTACACAAAGCATTTATTTATTTATTGGCTCAGATGTATAAACTAAGATTTATTATTATTATTATTATTATTATTATTATTATTATTATTATTATTATTATTAACTTTACAGTATACTTATGAACATTACACCCAAAGCATTTATTTATTTATATATATATTTATTAATTTATTAATTGACTCAGATGTATAAACTCAGATTTATTATTATTATTATTATTATTATTATTATTATTATTATTATTATAAATAACCTTACAGTACACTTATGAACATTACACATAAAACATTTATTTATTAATTTATTTATTGGCTCAGATGTATAAACTAAGATTTATTATTATTATTATTATTATTATTATTATTATTATTATTATGTAGCAGCTTACAGTACGCTTACAATATGTAATATAATGAAGCATTTATTTATTTGACTCAGATGTATATACTCAGATACATTTTCACTTATGATGATTCATTATTACTATTATTATTATTATTATTATTATTATTATTATTATTATTATTATTATTATTATTACATTTGAGCTATACAGTTTTATACATTTTTTTTGGGACTACTGTTCTAGGCGGTTCACAATCTGTAGTCTTTATAATCAGCGCTTCTCATTTCCAAAGCATTTTTGTGCAGTAACAGAATAGTTGTTTAGTAGGTTTTCTGGAAGAGACTCTCAGCACACTCATTTCTGAGTGATGCGGCATGATGGCAACAACTGCAGCACATCTGAAAGTGCTGAGCCCTGCATTTCTAGTTTGTGTTAAATGTTTTTAATTCACTTATCAAAGCGCAGTGATTCAAATGCTTTAGAACATTGTTTTGTATTATGTGCTGCTGAAATCTGTGCAACTGTGTTGCCATTATGATGTTTTGTAAGGCTTGCTGCTTTGCTTTTGTGCTTCTAATTCATTGTTCCAGCACTGAGTGCTTTGGACACCAATACTTCTTCACAAGTGTTGCCCTCCATTGCGCCGTGTGAGCTCGCAGCCCATTTGATGTGACATTTCGTGCTTGTTTTGCAAAGAAGGGCCAGCTATTTGTCATGGTGAATTGGTTAAACAAGCTAAAAACTATTGATTAGATTTTGCAAAGCCTAATGTAATTTAAATAACATTGTTAAGAACAGCAATGTAATTTAATTCTCCTCTTCCCATATATAGATTCTGTGCTCTCACAGAAATTACAGACCTCGTCTTTTATTCATAACAATTAACTTCTTTGTTAGTGAGAAAGTGAGAATCGCACAACGCAGGCTTGTTCGTCCAAAGCCCTAATGCAAATGGTCAATCTAGTAAGCGTGTATAAACAGTGTAGCCTTGTGTCAGCAGGGAGCGAGGCTTTGTAAAAAACATGAAAAGAAAAGTCCTTCCAGCAAGGCTTTGTATGGAAATGAAAGAAAAGGCCTTCTCGCAAGATATTGTTTGAAAATGTGAAGGAACAGGCCTGCTTACTAAACAGCACTGAATCCTGCCTTGTATTCGTTGTGTAGGCAGCCATACTGGTTTAGGGGTGGCTCGTCCACCTGTGTCGACTCGGGGGAATACAAAAGAAATAAATGGCTGCTCTGCATTGCAGGGACGCGTTTCACCGCAGATTGGTTCAATCACACCGTGTCTGTCTCATTTAAAGCTGAGGGGTGGAGTGTCACGGGGTTTGCGTTGCACTGTAATGCACACGCTGGATATTTTCAGGCATTGGTGAAAATTGCTTAATTTTCAGTCAAGAGATTTTTCAGTTATTCAAAAAGCAGCGTTTTGAAGTCCAGACGTTTCATTTTCCTTTAGTGAGCAAGAAGGGTGTTATTCACACCTTTAGCTACTTGCAAAGCAGATTTTGCAACTGTCAGAGCATTTTTTATTATTTTTATATTCCCTATTAGGTGGTTAAAAATTGCTGAAATAAAGCTGAAAGCTTATTTGCATTAAATAATTTTTTGCGTATGCATGTTTTGCTTTATATTTTTACAAAGCAAGGTTGTTGTAATTAACTAAAATTAAAACCGTAAAAAAGAAATAAACCTTAACGGAAATAAAATAAAATACAAAACATTATTTCAGATAATTGCTAAGGCAACATTTCTTATTTTAATTTAGTTTAACTTGATGCACTAAAATAACTAAAAGTAAAATAAAGAATCTCTCTCTTTATATCTGATTATATAACTAATGACAAATGCACACAATAAAAGTACTAAAATTTAAAAATTAATAAATATGGAACATATAAAAATACGATTTAACATATTAATACTGTAATAGTATCTCAATACTAAATTAATGTATTTGTATCTATATTGGTTAATATTTAAACGCTTAAGTTTACAATGATCATGCTCAACCGAGGTCCCGGCTCAAATTTTTGATTTTGTTTTTATATATTTACTGAGTAATCCACTATTTTGAAGTGAGCCAAATTACAAGAGGGTAGAAATGACTTTAGAAAGATTGTAGCGTCATTATATTATTTTTTACACAGAGATTGGTTTGTCTATTAGTAAAATCTGTTGACTTTAGCAATCTTGGTTGCATAATATGCCAGTGGTGACCACTGAAAAATGGGGAATTTTTTTTTTTCTCCAAAGTTTGCATGCCTGTGACTCCTGAAGTATGAAAGATATCTTAATGCCTTTGTAGATATTTGGTCTTAACAAACTTTCCTCTTGGCGTTTTCATTTTTAAGGCCCTGTTTGGTTCAGTTCCAGAGATATTGCAATCTCAATATGGCTTCAGAAAGTAAATCGTTCAGTTGCCAAGTGACCAAAGACCAAATGTGAGTCACTTTGCATTCAGATGATACTTTTTGTTCTTTTATAGAACAAATAATGTTGAAACTAGAAATGTATCTTGTTTGTCTCGATCAAAACAACTGCATAGAGCATACCTGTCATATTTTTCCAAAGTTTGCTTATCTGATATCTGAATGTGATTTCAGATTCTCGTTTAAACTTCTGAGAAAAAAACTTGAAAAGCGCTTTTTAAAGGGCTTTTCAATGGCCGCCACTGGCATGTATGACAACAAAGATTGCTAAAGTAAACAGATTTTACTAACAGGTGTGACAATCTCTGTGTAAAAGTAACATGATGCTGCAATCTTTTTGGCTTTCATCACAATACGTGTTTATCTTTCTAAAAATGTCAAACATTTGAGCTGGGGAAATTTCAGAAATTTCTTTGATTTGACATGGAATGACCCTAATGCAAGTCTTAATGTGCATGCTCCTCCTCTTTCTGTTCATTCACCCAAAGATCACTAGCAAAGACTTGGACGCTTCCAGTTCTCAGTCTCGCGTCCGTTCGCTATTACCCAACGCTGTGCTGTCTCGTGTGGTGTCACTTGCTCTACAGAGAAGGACTTCACCTTTTTCAGCAGTTCATGGCCCACCCGAGATTGATTTAGGTCCCTCCAATGAAGCGCTCGTTTCCAATTATAGTTTCAATTTACCATATAATTGCAGTAACATTTTACCATTAAAAAGCAACACAGAGGAAGATAAGCCTATGGAGATCAGTGCATGGACTGGATCACCAGTTCACCATTAAAAACCTAATTGTATTGCAGATGGAGTGGGGTTTTAAACCACATTTTAAGTCTAATCAAATCACGGCATTAGATACACCAAAAGGACATCTGCCCTGACAGCTTTTTTTTTTTCTTGCAAAGCGAATCATTGCACAAAACATGATATATTCTTCTCACAGACTGTTATCTTGGGAACAATTTGCATCGACTTTGTAGATCAAACATTGATTGACTATTAAGTTCTTTAACAATTCTTCAAATGCTTTTGATGAAGCATATGTGCCCAATTATCAAATAATTTGGCCTTAACTAAGATATATACTAATCAATATATATTTTGTAAAATGCATTAGTTTCAGTATTTTATTGGCTTTTTTGTATGTTTGTTGTTCCATGTAATTATTGTATCCGTTGGCGTTCTTCTTCTTCTTCTACTTCTTCTTCCACTATTGAGTCTATGGCAGCCCATAGAACTGTTTGCGCGAAAGTTGTCAAATTTGACACACCGATAGAGGACAGCAAGTTTGGAGTCTCTAACTCAAACTCTCTAGTGCCACCACTTGTCCAAAGTTTCAATCATTTTATGCTAATAACTTTAGAACCGTAAGGCACAGAAGAAAAATTGTTTTTTTTCTATAATTTTTTTTGTTCGAAAAACCTACTTTTTCGAACTCGTCCTAGACTGTTTGTCTGCATTTCACCAAAGTTGGCTCAGATCATCTTAAGACCATGCTGACAAAAGTTATGGAATTCAAGTTGATTAGTCAAACCGTTTTTGAAATACGCGCAAATGATTTCTGCAAAAAGCACGCAAAAATGGATGTGAGGCTGTATCTCCGAAACGGTTTGGCATATTGAGACCAAATTTGGTGTGTTATAACAAGCATGACCTGAGGCTACCTGCAGTGTTTCGCTGCAGTGCCACCTAGTGGTCAGGAGATATGAAAAATGGCTCTTTTTGCTTATAACTTTTGAATGGTTATGCCAAAAATCACAAAACTGGTCTCTTTAGATTCGGTGCATCACACCGAGTCGAACCAGAGTTATGAAGAAATATACAAAAATGCTAGTAACTTTTGCTTACATTAGCCTATTGTAATGAAGCTGAGAACATTGATACCCATTATGCCAATATTGGACAAACATCATGTCCGCCATTTTGATTAATGTACAAAACCTACTTTTTCTCCTCCTAGACCGTTAGTCCAATTTTCACCAAATTTGACTTCGATCATCTTCAGACCTTGCTGGCAAAAAGTTATGGATTTCGTGTCGATATACAAAACGGTTCTCATTTAGCGCATCAACGAATTTGCTGAAAAGATGCCAAACTGCATCCGAGGCTGGATCTCTGCAAAGCTTTAACATATTTGCACCAAAATTTATATGTTGCATTGTCACCTCGCACTGACCACGCCACGTCAGTTTGGTAACAGCGCCACCTATTCGTCAGAAGTAATACACCGATCATTAAACATTAATAGTGAAATTTTCAAAAATGCTAATAACTTCTGATTGCATTAGCCTATTGTAATAAAACTGGTCTCAAAATATTGCTTGAGTCATGCCAACAATGTACATACCAATTATACCACAGTTGGCCCCGCAATTGCTGCTTGCAGCTATATTTATTATTATTTTATTTTTTTATTTTATTTTATTTTTTTGGAAAAATGTTCTTTATTCCCAGCTGTAATGATTATGGCTAGTATGTTTCTTATTACTATTTGGTAGCCATCCAAGTTTCTGTGTAGATAGATTAAATAAAGATAATAGGAGCATGATTTAATTTAAAGCTCTATACTGGCTGCACGCCACTAGGAAAAAGTTATTATTATATGCTCATTATATGCAGCATATTTTGCATGTTTTTGTTTGTTTGTTTGTTTGTTTGGGTTTTTTTTGGATATGGTGAAATTTAACAATTTATTATCGTTATACTAATTGTTTTTCATTCTCATAATTTCAGTCTGTCTCCTTGAAGGATTAGTTCACTTTCGGAATAAAAACGTCCTAATAGGTTATACACCCCCATGTCTTCCAAGATGTCTTACTTTCTAGAGTCGAAAAGAAATTAAGGTTTTTGAGCAAAACATTCCAGGATTTTTCTCCATTCAGTGGACTTCAAAGCAGCTTCAAGGGTAGGGCTTTACACGATATATACATTTTAACCACAAATGCTCATCTTTCACTATCTCAGCTTTATGCATTACGTAGTCACGGTGGAAAGGTCACACGTGATGTAGGCAGAAGTACCGACCCAGTGTTTACAAAGCGAACGTGCAAAGAAAATTCAATGCCCTTTACATAAAAAGGTAGAACAGCGTCGGACGAATTTGAAGTTGGAGGAGAAAATGAGTTGGACTTTTTTTTTTTTTTTTTCTACCCTACCTTTTTGAACCAAAGCAACCAACCAATTTGGACCTTCACCCCTTTGATCCCCAGTGAAGTCCACTATATGGGAAAAATCCTGGAGTGTTTTCCTCAAAACCCTTATTTTCTTTTTGACTGAAGAAAGAAAGACAAACATCTTTAATGACATGGAGTGAGTAAATTATCAGGATATTTTTATTCTGGAGGTGAACTAATCCTTTAAATTATGAATGCTGCCAATAGAATGTCATGTATGAACCAAAATTCTGCAGTGCTTTGTTGTTTTGCCCTTTTGAAAGATGATTATAATATAAATATGTAATATAAAACCCAACCCTTGCAGAGCTGTTTTCCAATTTAGCATAGACAAAAACAATCAGCGTTCAGTAAGAGCTTTAAAAAAAGAAATTATGCCCCTGCTTAATTATTTGAAGGGAGCATTATAGTGTGCAAAGATGCTTGCGTGGAGTGATTAATCTGAAAGCGAAAGGATCTCAAAGAGGAAGATAGTCCTGTCTATTTCTCCCTTCATTGCTACTCAATGGAATCTCGGGAACAGATTTCATATCAATGCATGCAAATAGATTAATCTGGCTTCATTGGAGCAGACAGAAAAGGGGGGAAAAGAGCAATTCTGTAAGATGTGTTGGCCTATCTTTCCATCGGAGTAACCCACGGAAACATTGATTGAACGTCCAAGGATAAAAAGATTTAGTACATTCAGCCGACTGTGATGAATGGTGACGTCCATTTTTTACATGCCCTTCACAGGCGGGCACACAGCGCACCAACATGCCGCAGTGGATTTGTTTCTTGTTAAATGTCGAATTCTTCCAACGTCGGATGTGCTGAGATACAGAAAGGTAAAATCATCCCCAAGGCGGTTCATTTAAAAGATGCAGAGCCGGTTCATTTCACCCCCCCAAAGTGGTTCATTTAAGAGATACAGTTTCTTCATGAATCATTTGAATTGGTTATTCAACGGAAACGTCCTTATCGTTTGAGACGTCTAATGCACGCTTGGTCCCAATAATCGTGTCGGAGCACACGCGTCGGGTTTCTTTCATATCACCAGTGTGTTTTTCGTACACATAATCATGAAATGTGTTCCAAATGGCTACAGCTACAGATGTGCCCACATCTTTGTTGATAGCACTCTGGTAAACTGCTAGTTGTGGTAACGTTTAGCTTGGAGGCCTGTTGTACTGATATTTATCATGTTTATAAGTGTGCAGACTCACTACGGCTGCCCTCTTGGCTTCTCATAATCGCGCCTCAGTGGAGGGCTTGAATGTTTCATTACGGATGTAGGGGACAATCAGGAAATTGTTTTCTCCCCGCGCATTAAACGAGGGAGAGACTTTAGAAGTTGGAAAGCTAAACCCTAAGCAGAGTGTCTTATTGCCAATTGGCTGGAAGCCATTGAATTAAAAAAAAAACAGAGGGAGAGAGAGGAAACAACCTCCTGAATCCATTAGCTTCAAGCCTGAGCTGGAATAAGCGGCGGGTTATTACGAAGGGCTAGGAAAATGCGGAATCACTCAGGGGGCTTTAGCTGCTTTGCAAATGTGTGCTAGGAGGATGTTTGTGCTGCTGTCGGTTCTGAGGAAAGAGCGTGTTAGTTTAGAGAGTGGGAGGACACTTCAGAATTAGTGGGGGAAACGTAATAGCCATTTCTTTCTGTTTTAGAGCAGAAATTCACAGCAGCAACAGTTTGCCATTCCCTAGAGGTGGGCGGTGTGACCAAAATCGTTGTGTTGTGGTAATGGAATATAGTACTACTCTAATTTTTGCTGGAAATTCAACCCAGATATGTTTTGTATATCACTTAAAATGTGCTCCAGTAATCCATAATGGAGTGAATTAAATATGTTAGCTTAAAATCAGCTTGGCGTGTTTGTGTTGTCATTCCGCCCATCCCGCGGTTCTCCCGCCTACCTGCCAGGGCCGGCAAGTGGGTGTGTTTGGGAAGCCCATCTGGTTTCTTACACTTTGTGCTACAATTGCTGGGGTGTGGAGCTCTTTCTAGTAGAGCTATAAATACAAAAACTGTGGTTATATTTAAGAGTGTGAGTTGTGTACTTATTTTGTTAAATTTGTGTTCCCATTAACGCTGTTATATTGTTCATTCAGACATAAGAGGCAGGATTTATCACATGAACCAATCAAAGCTGATCATAACCAGTCACATCCAATCATATTGTGATGGGGGCATTGCCTCCTCTCACGTGATTTCCAACCCCCCCATTCATTCTCAGTTACCCCCCACTTAACTCACCGCATGCTTTAGGGGCTCTGTTAAAACTCAGTGGGCTCAGTTGGGCACAATGTTTCTTTAGAACATTTTTCTCATCCAGTATTTTGAGGAGGCTCTGCCTCCCTTGCCTCACTGTTGGACAGTGTTTCTTTAGAAAAACAAGTGATTTATACATTTTTTTTTAATGTTATATTTTGTAATATTGCCATTTGTTTTATTTTTGAGGAGGCACTGCCTTCCATTATTTTCGTGAAGTACAAATTTGAACTCTTTTCTTGACTTTTGATATTGTAGTGTAAATTTTGTCAATAATATTTTTAAATTAGTTAACACTTGTATATTATTCGTGATTGTCAATTTCATTTTATGCTAAAAGTTTAGGGGTCATTCTGGGGTAAGCAGCATCTACCGGTTAGTAATTTTGGCCAGCTCTCGCCGCCTTGACCGCAAAACGTTTCCACCCCCATTTCCCTGTCATCTCATTCCATGCCATCAAAAAAATGGCCACCAGTGTGATGCCATAGTCCCCTCAGGTTATTTTTAGTATTGTTGACTGATGACTGTATCCCAGAGGGCCTCTGGAGCCCTCATATCTCGGCGGCAGCTGTCAAACAGGTCTGAGCGAGGGCCAGCTGTGGAGAAGGGCCTCGGTCAGGGGACAACTCACCCACCACTGCCACCCAATTATCAAATGTCTCTCGGCCTGCTGCAGGAGAGCGCATTAGAGAAAAGCTGCAACCTGTTGAGGCAAACTGTCAATTATCTTCAGGAGTCCGCTTGGCCCAGCATGTGCCTCCCTCTAGCTGGGCTCGCTCCAAACGCCGAGCCTTCCCTCAAAGCCAACCCTCGCGCACACACATAGCGCTGGGATTCATTACCCAACCCTCACGTCTCTCTGTCTGATAATGAGGTTTCAGCGCAGCCAAAGCTGAAAGATCACAAGCCCTGTACCTGTAGGCCTTCGTTTCCTTCCATCTTCCTTCCTTCCACCCTTTTGTCATCTGCATGCTACAGCGAGGACAGCATGCGCTTCTGCGCGTCCCCGTAGCGAGTGTGACCAGCGGCCTGGGGCGCGAGACCTCTGTGGGGACGCCACCCTCTCCGGCTGGATTTGTGCCTTGTTTGCTTTGTTTCTTTTTCTCTCGCTCTCTTTCTCCCTCTGTTTACTCCGCAAGGCCCTGAACCGCTTCTCCGTGTGCCACCTTGCCTGCCGATAATTATGTTTCTGGAAGGGAGTAAAAGAGAGGCGATCTTTTTGTTCTGTAAACGCCGGACTCTTCCCACTGGCGGAAGCGCATGCTGATTACGGATGCGGCGCCTTGTCTATGTTTTGTCATGCCTAATTAATTACTTACCAAATTACACACATGCATTTTCAGACCATGTCCACAACACTATTAGAGCGTGGGTGGGTTTTTGACTGTATTTTTCCTTTTTCTTCCCCTTCCGCTTGCTTTTTGCTCCGCTACGCCGGGCGAGACGCCTCCAGGACATGGAATCCATTAATGCGGTACATGTCAGCGGCTTTGAGCCCTTAAAGTGAGCAATCCTTTCACGGGGCCCTGGCGGACGCTGCTTAACAGCCAGATAACAAACTTTCGGCGCACTTTCGACATCGGGGCAAAGGCGGTGGGGTGGTAAAAAACCATATGCGATTAATCACTTAGGAAAACTGCTTCATGGTGATGAAGTAATTACACAGAACATACTGACCAACATGATCCCAGCTCAAGGCATTAGTCACATCAATGCTCCAACTGTTAATTTAGCCTTCTACTGACAATCCAGCACGCTCTCGTGGGTGAGCCGGCTAATGAGGACTCCGTAAAGGTTAAATAAACAGAGGAGAATGAAGGGGGGAGGGAACGGGAGCCGAGGAAGGCCAACATCAAAGATCTTCGAGCAGATGAAGATCTCAGTGCAGCACGCCAGCTCATTCTCCTCAGAGTACGGCCGGCACCGACACTAGAAAGAAAACATATTTCGCGTTGCTCTGCTCTCAACAGATGTTAGGAATGCTTTTTGTGTGCCAGATAGAGCTGGCTTCTGGGTTTTGTTCTCCTGGAAGTCATTTTTGACATTGTTAGAGTTGGAGAAGGGACTGGGCGGACTGTAATGGTAAATATATGGAGCGACGGTGGAAATGTCAACGGGTAGAAATCCTATTGTTTATACAATACTGTATCCACTGTAGATTTCAAGCAGAAAACTGTCACAGGTTTCTTCTGTATCGGCTATATATGTCACAACAGGTTCAAACGTGGCTCAGAAAATCATATTGTTTTACTGTTTTGAGAAGGTTTAACTTGCGTTACATAATGTAAATACTGAACTTATCATTTTATTATGACTGGGTGATATCCCAGACAATTAATTTAGATTTTGTAAGGTTTTTAACTAGTCAACTTTATTAACCCTCTAGTTAAGAAAATTATTTTCCAAGTGCACCACACGTGAAGTTGTCAACATGATGTAAATGTTAAATAAATCACTTGTTAAATACTTTTACAGCAAAGACGCATGAATTACAACGACATCGTACAAACATGTCTTGTACATATTATATGTTCAGAAATAATATGAGGAAAATGCTTTAAAAACAATCTCAAAAGTCAAGGTAATTTAAAATGACAGAAGGTATAACACCAGTAGACTATTATTAACATTAATAAATGTTCTGTAAAAGCAATGAACAGCAGCTTTCAGCCTGTCATCGTGATGCAAACATGAAATATCAGACGTACAGTAGTAGTTTTTCACAGTTTTTTTATTCAGTTGTGCTGCTTTTTCATTGTTTTTTTCGATGTAAACATGGACGCGTTTGACTCTTGCACTTGCGTCTCTTGCATGCATGAAACGGCATTATAAACACGCGGCGCTCAAGTTAAAAGAAGTTCACTCCCGTCGTCTTGCATGTTTTTCCTTTTCTACTGCCTGCGTCACATCTTGGGCATTCTGTGTGAATGGCACCTTCCGATATAAGAGCGTCACACGTTGGATTGTTCTTTTTCTCTTGACTGTTATCATTGGCATATTGTCAAAGTGTCTAATTCTAACATTTGGTAATATTTCTATTTAAAATCGTGATGCCTCGATTTCGAAAAAAAAAAAAAAAAATTGTGGCAAAACATTAAATTCGATTTAATCTATAAAATCAGAACAATCGCCCAGTCCTAATTTGTGCATATAAAGATAAGTTGTGGATAAAGATCCAATTTGCAAATATATCAATATCAGCACTAAGCAATATAAATATAGCATATCTCATGACTTGAATACAAAACATATTATTGTTATTTTTATTATTATTATTATATTTGATATTTTTGTCTATTATTACTCTCTTGCAATCTCTGGGAAAAAAAAAGTCAGTGGGTAGAGATCCTATTGTTTATACAATGCTGTATCCACTGTAGATTTCAAGCAGAAAACTGTCACAGTCACAGGTTTCTTCTGTATTGGCTATATATGTCACAACAGGTTCAAACGTGGCTCAGATGATCATATTGTTTTACTGTTTTGAGAAGGTTTATATTATGTTACATAATGTAAATACTGGACTGATCAATTTATTATGAAACTCATAATATATTATAATAATGTAAATAATAATAATAGTAAATACATTTCATAATGTTTTTAATAATTTGTGCTAGGACTGGGCGATATGGCAAAAAAAATATTTTTATTTAATTTTTTTTGTTTTTTAGATCAAGTAGTCAACTTGAAAATTTAACTACAACATGATTCAACTAACTTTTTCTTTATTAACCCTCTCATTAAAGAAAAATCTATTCCAAGTGCACCACACATGAAGTTGTCAGCATGATGTAAATGTTAAACAAATCACTTGTTAAATATCTTTGCAGCAAAGATGCATGAATTACAACGACATGTTGTACAAACTTATACAATTTACAAATATATATTATAGTCTTATACATATTATATGTTAAGAATTAATATGAGGAAAATGCTTTAAAAACAATCTCAAAAGTCAACGTAATTCAGATTCAAAATGACAGAAGGTATAACACCAGTAGACTATTATAAATGTTCTGTAAAAACAATGAACAGCAGCTTTCAGCCTGTCATCATGATGCAAATATGAAATGTCAGACATACAGTAGTAGTTCCGCACAGGTTTTTATTCATTTACGCTGCTTTTCAGTAGTTTTTTTCCATGTAAACATAGCCGCGTTTGACTGTTGCACTCGCGTCTCCTACAGCGTCTCATGCATGTAACGGCATTATAAACGCGGCGCTCAAGTTAAAGAAGAAGTCCAATTCCAAAACAAAGATTCACATATAATGTACTCACCCCCTTGTCATCCAAGATGTTCATGTCTTTCTGTCTTCAGTCGTAAAGAAATTATGTTTTTTGAAGAAAACATTTTAGCATTTTTCTCCATATAATGGACTGGTATGGTGCCCCGATTTTGAACTTCCAAATTTCAAACTACCCCAAATGCGGTTGTAAGTGATCCCAGCCGTCTTATCTAGCGAAACAATTGGTTATTTTCATTTAAAAAATACAATTTAAATACTTTTTCATCTCAAATGCTCATCTTGCCTTTCTCTCCCTGAACTCAAGACAGTTAAGTTATGTCGAAAAACTCATATTTTCTCCCTCAACTTTAAAAATCATTTCAAAATCATCCTACATCGCTGCAGAAGTTCTGACACAGTCTTTGCAAAGTAAACATGCAAAGAAGAACAAACACTCTTAACAAAAAAGGTAAAACAGCGATATAGGGAGAACATAAGATGGGAGTTTTTCGACAAACCCTAACTGTCATGAACCCGAACAAAAACAGTCCAGGCAGAGCAAGACAAGACGAGCATTTGGCATTAAAAAGCATATAAATTGTATTATTTTTATGAAAATCGTTACACTAGATAAGACCCTTCTTTCTCAGCTGGGATTGTTTACAACTGCATTTGGGATTGTTTGAAGCCGCATTTAAACTGCACTTTGGAAGTTCAAAATCGGGGCACCATATCAGTCCATTATATGGAGAAAAATGCTGAAATGTTTTTCTCAAAAAACATAATTTCTTTACGACTGAAGGAAAGACATGAATTATTTTATTTTATTTCATTCCTTAGCAGTCAGTTAACAAGTCACTTTCTCTTTTCGTAGCTCTTTTGTCTCTTTGGGAGATAGTTGTTTATGGCCAGTTCAGAGTTGCAGAAATCGAATGTGTTTGCTCTTTGTCTAAAAAATGCTATGTTTTTTTCCTTAGTTTTCCAAAAGTTTTTTTTCTTTTCCAAAAAAAGGCCCTCTGAAAGAGGTACAGTAGATAATCATAGCTACATGGTGACTCTTTGTGCAAGTTGTCAATGCTCGAAGGCCAATCGTTGGCAATTACGAAGTCGTAACACACCCACATCGCTAAACATCCAGTACCTGTCCCATATGCGCTAGCATAAAGCACCCATTTATGTGGCAGTTTTCTCCCTCTGCCCGGCTGAAGAGGCACTAAAACGCTTGGGTGGTACATCGGCCCGTGGGTGAGCTGCAGGGGTCTCTTCACAGGGTTCTTTGTGCTTTTGTACCCTGGCAAAATATGGATTGATTTTTTTTTTTTTTTTTTTTTTTTCTTTTGCCACTGAAAGAACACAAAACTAAACCCATGTTGTGCCTGACATTTTACTTCCAGCTATCAAAACAAGACCGGTAGCTCAAGGGGCTGGAATTATTCCTTCTCTTTGGACACTGTTGTGCTACTGACGGCCAATGTTTTGCACGTCACTCAAGTTGTAAAGATACTCCTGACACCGGTGGAAAATACAAAGTATTATGGCTCTATCTATGAACAGGATGCTGTCTTTGAATCAAAAGCAGATGGTAAGGTCAAGACGCCCTGTGGCGAAGCGGTATATTTATAAATATTTGATATTTAATAGCGGTATGTTTGGGTTATCGTAGTTTAACAACTCTGTAGATTGAAACCGGGATTTTTCGCTTCGTTTGAAATGCGAGTTTGATGAGCTTCTGGAACTTACTGTATCTCGTGGCACAGTATGAAAATCATGCTTGCTTAACCGTGTCCTGTTCAAGTGGGATGTTGTGACATTTAGCAACTCGACATACCAAAAAAAGCAGAAAAATCATCATAATAGACAGAAATATCATAAATACACAAAGCTGTCTTGATGAAAGGAACCAGCTGTAATTGAAAGCTGCCTCATTTGCAGCGTACCTGCTTGCGTGTTCGATAGCCCTAATGAGTTTTCTTTCCCCAGTATTGGGCGTCCAATTGAAAATGTTAATAATGGCGTTCCTGAGTGAATGCTTTTGTTAATTGCTTCTTGTTCCACAGCAGCCAAGCTGACTATGGTGAGATTTATGGATTTTAAAGTCTCCAATGTGCGTCTGGGGTCGGGTATCGTTGCAAAAAGCTGGAATAAGAGCACACGTGCCTGCTGGGCTGCTTTCTGCCTCTTTGGAGGTCCTCCGTGGGCCAGATTGAATAAGACGAAATGTGTGTGTGTTTGTAAGGTGATGGATGACTATAGATTGGGTCTGCCCAGGCCCTAGCTGGACTCCTCACCCTCTACGCGTCCCCACACAAATAGCCACTGTCCCCTCCCCCACGTCCAAAAGAGTCACCTTTACCCATTTGAAACAAATGAGAGATAACGGAACTGAGGCATTAATTATCAGACAGGACTCCCTGCGAAGCCTGTAGTTATAAATTACAGTAATCAAGCATCCGTCCACCACTTTTTCCAGTCTCTGAGAGTTACGGGGCGATTTGGAATGAAGGGAGGGGGGTTTGCTTCTATCTTCGCCAAGAGATAATGAGTTTTATTGAGGGTAAGATTTATAGCATCAGTTTGAGCTGTTAGTTCACTTTTTTGTGAAGTTTCAGAGCCTTGACAGGAAGGGTTGACTGCTGATTTACCTGAGTGGAATACACAGTGTTGCTTAGAGACAATTACAATGGGTCGGAGTGTATTGATATTCCTCAAACATTCTTGTAACAGATTTGTTCTAAACCTTTAACCCGAAATATTAAAATTATGCTATTAATTCAGATTGAAATGCTCGAAGGGATAGTTCACTCAAAACTTTAAATTCCTCATGGTACTGCAAGCCTCTATGAATTTCTTTGACATTTTGAAGAATGTTTTTGTCCTTACAATGAATATCAGTGGGATCCAAAACAACATTGGACTCCATTGACATTCAATGTATGACCCTTTTACAGACTCCAGACATACAGACTCCATTCAGTTTTTTTTCTTTTTCTTTAAAAATTGCAGCTTAAAGGATTTGTTCCCCTACAGAACAAATATGTACAGATAGTTTATTCACTCCCTTGTCGTCCAAGATTTTCATGTCTTTCTTTCTTCAGCTATAACGAAATTGTTTTTTGAGGAAAACATTTCAGAATTTTTCTCCATATAGTGGACTTCTATGGTGCCCGTGAGTTTGAACTTCCAAAATGCAGTTTAAATGCAGCTTCAAGGAGGAATAAGGGTCTTATCTGATGAAACGATTGGTTATTTTCTAGAATTTACAATTTATATACTTTTTAACCTCAAATGCTTGTCTTGTCTAGCTCTGCGATACGCATGGGTACTTTGTGCAGTCCTGTTCAAGACAGTTAGGGTATGTCGAAAAACTCCCATCTCATTTTCTCCTTAAAATCGTCCATTGCGGCAGAAGTGCCGACCCAGTGTTTACAAAGTGAATGTGCAAAGAAGGTCAAATGCCCTTTACAAAAAAGGTAAAACAGCGATGTAGGATGATTTTGACTTTGGAGGAGAAAATGAGATTTTTATTGTTTTTTTTTTATAGTTTTGTAGAGTTTTAGCCAGAATACACAGAGTGTGCATCGCAGAGCTAGACAAGACGAGCATTTGAGGTGAAAAGAATATGAATTGTACATTTAAAAAAAAAAAATAACCAATTGTTTTCACTGTATAAGACACTATTTCCTTGGCTGGGATCGTTTAGAGCCCTTTGAAGCTGCATTTAAACTGCATTTTGGAAGTTCAAACTCGCGGGCACCATAGAAGTCCACTATATGGAGAAAAATCCTGAAATGTTTTCCTCAAAAAACACAATTTCTTTACATGAACATCTTTGATGACAAGGGGGTGAGTAAATTATCTTTACATTTTTGTTCTGGAAGTGAACTAATCCTTTAAAAATCTCCCTTTGAAATAACTGACGTTCAAAGTGTAATAGAGTAAAATGATGTCTTGGTAATATTTGCATACTGAATTGTGATTTGTCCTTGTTCTTACATCTAGTTAAATACTTCACAGCTATTGATCTACTTGCATGAATGTAAGTTTTTCTAGCCACTTTTACACTGTACAGTGACTGTGTTGATTCTCATTCAGCTGAGTGAAAATGAGACTCATTTGGTCTCTCATGAGAACATTCACTGTTCTAAGCAAAAATTCACAAGTGAAATTCAGTCATTTCAATAGGGAAAGTTACCAACGCATTTCTCTTGTTCGTTAAACACGTGCTGTGTTAACTAACAAAGGCCTGCTTGGTTTGAAAAAGTGACTTATGTACAGTATGAGCAGATATTCATGTCACTAAACTTTTGACAGTGGACCTTTTTTCACATTTTGCTAAAATGACTGAACCTTAAAGGGATATTTTACCCAAAAATGAACATTACCCCATGATTTACTCACCCTCAAGCCATCCTAGATGTATATGACTTTTGTCTTTTCTTATTTCTTTGAACTTGTTTTATTACGCTTACATCTTACGTTATCCGCTGGAACGGCACTTTCTTGTGAGCGGGCGTACAACAGTTAGCGGAAGTGAAAGATTACGTTCATGAAGTTTTAAATATGAATATTTTTCTAACACAAATGCATCATTTATTAACACCCCGGAGTCATGCGGAGTACTTTTTATGATGGATGGATGCACTTTTTTGGGCTTCAAAATCTTAACCCCCATTCATGCCATTGTAAAGCTTGAAAGAGGCAGAACATTTTTTTAATATAACTCTGATTGTATTTGTATGAAACAAGAAAGTCATATACACCTAGAATGGCTTGAGGGTGAATAAATCATGGGGTAATTTTAATTTTTGGGTCAACTATCCCTTTCCAAAGTTTCTAGTGATAGGCAATTTGTCCACACTATTTAAATGTTAATGCGCAGTTATTTGGAGTAGTATTTTGGACTGTTGGGATGATTGGGGCCACCTAGTTCATCTCAACAGAAGTATGAACCAAACAATGGAGGCTGGTTAGGTTAAAAACACGGAAGAGCTTATCACTTGTCACTACATTGCATCATGCTCGGTTAGGACACCTTACCAAAGTTTTAAAAGGGTCATATCATGAGGAATCAAACTCCCCTTGATCTTTTCAGATAAAAGAGGATGATGTAATATGAAAAAAATACTGTAATTTTCAGAACTCCAAACTTTCTTCCTGTCCAAGAAGACTTTTTACTGAAACCAAGCTTTAATTCTTCCACACTGTGACTTGCGTCAACACATAAACGCCCATGTTTACACAGAGTAACTTTGTTTGACAAAGTTCCTGATCACTTCAGAACAATATAAGCTTTTTGTGTGGCTGTAATTCTCTCACAACATAATGCAGGCTTCACAAAAGAGACTGTAAGGCCGTTTAAAAAGCTATATTGACATTTGTCTCTTTTGTGTTCAGTTTGTGCCTTGTGTTTGTGTGTATACTCACAAAAAGAGGCCGGCCCATGTGCTCAGAACCCGTCCAGTCATCCGTGTATCCCATGTGCATCTCTCCATGGCTGGCTGCCTCTGTTAAGTGTAGTCAAGTGCATTAAAGCCTGTGACAGGCCTGAGCTGAGGCCCTGCCTCTCCACAAATCCCTGCTGTTCACACCACACATCCAGTCCATACCTGTCCAGGACATCCTGTCCCACACGGTTTCTCGCCGAAGACACAAAACTCGAATCTGACGGGCATGGGAAGGTGTATTCACACATCCTTGTCAACCCACATCTGGGTGCTTCACAGACTGTACCAGAATGCCAACGTGGCCTTTTTTAACACTGCATCTGCAGCAGACGCTGTCCAGAAAAAGTGTGCGGTAAAACGGCTCCGGTCAGAACAATAGGCAATAAATACAGAATTCCCCACTATGCTGTCTTTTACCTGAGCTAAACTTGAGCTAAATCCCACTGGGCTTCAGCCGCAGCAGCATGCGGGGAACAGCTGCTGCCGTTCTGGTTTCCTGGCAGCCCCTTCTGTGGGACAGAAAAGCTTTTTTTTATTTTGCCACTGTTTTTTTTCTTCCTCTCTCTCTCTCTCTCTCTCTCTCTCTCTCTCTTTTTTTTTACCGTGGTACAAAGATAAAACACCTTGAGTTGGTCTACTGCAGCATAGACGCTGTAGTGGTGTCACCGTGCCCTGACATCCGGCATGTTGTTGTGTTTGGTGCAGCCTTTGAATAGCAGGGTGAGATATTTGTGGTTTTAAAAGAAGAAATTGTGCCAGCTCTTCTGCATTACTTTGTCTTCACTCTCTCTCAGCCTCTCGCACTTTCATTTGCTCTCAGATCCACTCTTTTTACCTGAGGGTGCATTTAGAGTTGTTAATTATCTCTGGCAAATCAGTAGAAAGCATTATTGAGCGTAATTGACAAAGCGCCATTTTCTCGACAAATACAAAGAATTCCTGACGGGTGCCAGAGAAACGTGTGCAATCGTGTGTGCATTTATCTGGGTGCCTGAACCATCCACCTACAGGGCTCTTAGGAGCTCTCATTGAAGCAAACGTGCTGAAGCCTCCATTTGCAGTATTTTTTTATTTATTTTTTTTTTCCCTGCTCCTAGCTCAGAATTAGATCTCTTGACGGCATTCTGGAAAGACCGTTGATTTAGTGGTTGTGGTATTACAAGATATCGTAAATCAGAAATGTAACGCTCTTTAAAGAGCTAAAACCTTTGGTAATCGCACCCTGAAGTCAGTTTTATGTAGTCACGACATTCCAGTATTGAAGATATCGTGAAATATCATTATTGTGTTAATTAGGGGTGTCGCAATATATTGGTATTGCCAATATTTGAAAATGAATAGTACACATATGATAATATGATGGACAATAATCCGGTGTCAGCGGCATTACGGAGCGCTAAACTCTCATGTGTGATTTGTTTCATTCATTGTCGACGCCGGAGGGCGCCCTCCTGTCTACAAGCAAGACTCATAGGAGTGATAGAACAAATGAGTTTCCAGGAAATCTATTATATGGACAAAGGCATCCAGCTGTCGCTGTAGCTGAATAAAATGCTGAAACATGATTAGAATAAGCACACGATTACAAAATGTATATGATTTATCTGGTTCTTCAAGCCATCTCAGGTATTTTCATATGAATAGCATATGAACATAGCACATATTGCAATCGACTTAGCCTTTATCACTGTATATTTGATAGAATATAATAAAATAAGACTCTATGGAAGCCCATTTCTGCCACTGAATAAAAAATAATGGTTATTTCAATGATTTATCTCACAATTCTTACTTTTTTTTTCCTCAGAAAAATGAACTCTCAATTGCGAGAAGTAAAGTTCCATAAAAACTTGCAATTTGTACTGTATTTGAAATGTGAGAGATAAACTTGCAATTGCCAAAGTCCAATTTTGAGGGGGGGGAAAAAGACTGATATGTTCTCAGAATTGTGAGTTTAAACAGTCATGGCCAAAAATATCGGCGCCCTTGCAAATCTATCACAAAATTGTTGAAGTTGCAAATGTTTTGTTACTCGTTACTTGTTACATGTTTATTTATTTATTTTTTGCATTGGAACAACACAGAAAAACAGAGAAGAAAAGTCAATTCTGATGCAATTCCACACAGAACCCAAAGAAATGCACTGGACAAAATTATTGGCACCCTTAACTTAATATTTGGTAGCACCCCCTTTGGAAAAAAATTAATGATATCAATCGCTTTCTGTAACAATGAATGAGTTTCTTACACCTCTCTACTGGAATTTTTGACCTCTCTTCTTTTGCAAACTGCTCCAGGTCATTCAGATTTAAAGGATGCCTTCTGCCAACTGCTGTTTTGAGATCTCTCCACAGGTGTTCTATTGGTTTCGGATCAGGTCTCATTGCTGGCCATTTCAGAACTCTCCAGTGCTTTGTTTGTAACATTTCTGAGTGCTTTTTTTAAGTGTGTTTTGGGTCATTGTCCTGCTGGAAGACCCATAATCTCTGGTAGAGACACAGCTTTCTGACACTGGCCACTACGTGCCACTCCAAAATTCTCTGGTAATCATCAGATTTCATGATACTGTTCACACAGTCAAGGCATCCAGTGCTACTAGGGACTGTGTTCTTTTCTTTGAAGGCCTCATTTCTTTTTCTGTAAACAGTGCCATGATGTCCTTTGCCAAAAAGCTCTACTTTTGTCTCATCTGTCCACAGTACGTTCTCCCAGAAAGATTGTGGTTTTGTCACATAAGTTTTGGCAAACTCCAGTCTTGCTTTTTTATACAGTGGTGTCCTCCTAGGTCTCCTACCATAGCGTCCCTTTTCATTCAGATGGCGACGGATAGCGCGAGCTGACAATGTTGTACCCTGTGTCTACAGATCAGCTTGAACACACAGGAACATTAAGATCTCTGGAGATGGACTTGTAGCCTTTAGATTGTCCATGTTTTTCCGTACTTTTTTTTTTTTCTCTCAAATCCACAGACAACTCTTTACACTTCTTTCTTTTCTCCATGCTCAGTGTGACACACAAAACAAAGTTTGAGTCAACTTTTCTCCATTTTAACTGGTTGCAAATATGATTACTATATTGCCCATTTGTCTAAATACAAATTACAGGAGCATCACATGCTTAAAAAGCAATTATTTCTTACAATTTTGACAAGGTGCCAATAATTTTGTCCAGTCCATTTTATCAAGTTTGACTTTTCTTCTGTGTTTTTTTTTGTTGTTGTTGTTGCAGTGCAAACAAAAACAATAAGCATGTGAATACCAAAACATTTGCAGTTGGAACAATTCTCTGAGAGAAGTGTTGCATTTTCTGACAGAATTGCAAGGGTATTTTTGGACATTTTTGGACATGACTGTATCTCACAATTCTGACTTAACTCGCAATTGGGTGTTATAAAGTCAGAATTGTGACAGACTCGCAATTCTGACTTTATTTCTCAGAATTGCAAGTCT
>JAHKKF010534739.1:0-26443 GCA_019740295.1 Labeo calbasu
TAAAGTTAACGGGGAGGAGAATGTCGGTTAACAACAATAAAATAAAAGTCTATCAACCGGCACCGTCTCCATTTTTCTTGCTGTTCTTGTTGTTATGGCAACGACAGGTCTCGCAACTCGCTTGTCATTGGTCAGCTGTCAAAAAGACGCTTGACGTAGGACGTTCTTTTCAGAAAAGTTGAACTTTTTTCAACTTGAAAAGACGCTCTGAGCTGCAGAAAAAGATGCCGGCGGTGGCGTTTAAAAAAAGCGCTCATGACTTTTTTGAAAAGACGGTTTACTCCATAGAATTATAATGTAAAACAGACGCTGGCAGTTTGAAAAAAGACGCCAAGCGTGAATGTAGCCTAAGTTGTCACTTATTACAGCTTAACATTTCAAGTTGACTAAACTTATTGGAGTTGATTAAACTTAAAATTTTAAGGCAGCAGGGTAACAAATTATTTTAAGTTGACTCAACAAATTGTTTTTTGTTTGTTTTTTGGTTTTAAGATTTATTTATGGGCTTTTTATGCCTTTATTTTTTACAGGACAGTGTAGAGTAGACAGGAAAGCTCCGGGTGAAGAGAGAGGGGAGTGGGATCAGCAAATGACCACGAGCCGGGATTCGAACTTGTTTTTTTACAGTGTAATTAAACTGGAAAAATTAAACTGGAAAAAAAGGAATTAAAAAAAAAATAATAATAAAAAGGAATTTGGGAAAAATAAAATGGATTTCATAGGGCGCTAGGTGTTGCTATCTCTGTGTACTAGAAGCTTCTGTCACCAAAACAAATTTCAAAACAAATGTGCAAACACACTTGCCAATTAAGCTCTCTCTGATTGTGACATTTTGAAGTAAAAGGACTGAAATGGTATTTTCCTTGTGTAATGTAGTGCAACAATCTAGTTTGGACTTCCTAGCTTTGTTTATTAGTTGGTGTATGAGTTAAACAAGGACGTCACCTCAGCAACTGATTAACTGTTGTGGAATGAGAGCCGTTAGCTGATGGGAATTTTGTTTAGCATGGGCTAGATTATGAAAAATCATCAGGCAAGTTATTTATATTCCTGTCTTTCTCGGGGCCTTCGCCTCATTTTAGAGACCGCAGAAGCCTGAAGCCTAGCAACCCACAGAAAAAAAAACACAGCACTCCTGTGGTGGGGTATTCAGCACCCTCTTAGTCGGGTTCTTTGTTTTTGCCCTCACTTTCTTGTGTGTGTGTGTGTGAGTGTGTTCTCATTGCACTTCCTCTCTTGTGCTCATGGGTTTTTCCAGTCACCCTGGGGCCCAATGGAGCAGGAAGCCCCACAAGCTTATCATTTCCTCTGCTACTAGCTCTGCCTGAGCCGCGTGTATGGTAAACACACTCACACACAGATCCTGACAGGCTTGCAGGGTGAATCTAAGCGCTGACACACTGACACAGATAACAGCGTGGACGTTAAACAGGTATTTGTAGAAACACGCACGTCGGGGGCCGTCATGGTGTGCTTGTGTGTCCGTTCAGTGTGAAGTCTGTGTTTTGAGTCCTGAAGGGAACTGGCTAGCGATCCCATTTGGCTACCATTGCCTTTCTGTTAGCCAGTTGGCCTCAGTCATCATCCAATCAGCACATTCCTCCCCATGAATACACTGGGACCACTTTTGGCAGGCCACGCTGGGTGGGGTAATGTTCATATCCTGTGCGCTGACCCTTACACACACACTTGTATGAGACATCACAGCCGTCACAATAGACCAGAGTTTCTTTTTCTAAAGTTTGTTAGCCAATCGGTTACAGTCAGGCGTGCTGAAATAGACAGGTACGTGTAGACGAACAGATGAAAGGAAGTGAGAAAGCGAGGGAAAGAATAGCTCTTTAGACGAAAGCGAGTGGGCACAAAGCTCCCTCAGTGCTGGAGTGGCACTGCCAGTTTGTGCGGACCTGTTGTTGTGCGAACACAGACCCTGCTCTGTGTGTGTGCGTGACCCAGCTGCCCTCCCAGCATTACATCAGTCTCCCACATCACACACACACACAATGAGACTCCAGTCAGCCATCCCTCCATATGCCCAGCACGCTGCCCGCATGCAAAAAGCAGCTTTACGCTCTCACACGTGTGTGTGGTGTTTTTAGCTGAGCTCTTTATTAGTGCGGTTTGCTAAGACAAGCAACTCTATTGCTGTCGCTAATACTTAGGGAAGGGATTTGAGCACATTCCTAAGCAGAAATATTAAAGGGAACCTATTATGCCCCTTCTTACAAGATGTAATATTGGTCTAGGGTGTCCCCAGAATGTGTCCATGAAGTTTCAGCTTAAAATACCACACAGAACATTTAATATAATGTGGAAAATGTCATTTTTAGGGCATGTCAAATGATAATTTTTGTTGTGTGTGTAAGGAACAGGAAGCAAGCAGAGAACGGCTGTTTCTAAAGCATGCGGTGCCATCTGCTGTTAAAAACTAAGCTCGGAATCAGTTCCAGAGAGAATCGGGATGCATTCGGGAAATCTTAGAATCGATGCCGAATCATTTCTCGTTTCGCAATGCAGTGATTTATTGAGAGAGAATATTTGAAATTCTGACTTTATTCTCACAATTCCAAGATTTGTCACTCTCTCTTTTCTCCTCAGTCCACGTTTCCCTCAGAATTGACAAACTCGCTATAGTTAACATTAGTCCGAACTAGGATATATAAACTTGCAGTTGTGAGAAAAAAGAAAGTCAGAATTGTGAGATAAAATAGGTAAATCTTATATAAAATGTTGTAGGTTTAAATAGTATTTCATGCTGTAACTGTAGGGCTAATACAGTATGTCCCCAATTAACTGCATATGTGAATATTATGTAGACAAATAGTGTAAATCAAATGCATGCTAAGTGATTATAAAAGGTTTCATCCATAGTCTGTCCATTTAAACATCTGTGTTTAGCTTCAAATGTCATCTTTGACAACAGCATTCTATAAAAATGATTTCCAAGTCCAAGTCTGACATCCAAACGCACAACAATCATTTTTTTCTGTTATTCCATGAATTTTATCCCTCCACTTGTTACCAGTGTTTTTCTGTCACCACAATGCGCGCACAGCTGCAAGCGACGTAACTGTGACGTCTACTCCAAATTGGTCTATTTACAGACACTACTTTAGACACATTGTGTCTAAAACGTAACTTGCTCAATATTAACTGCTTATACACTGATATTTGGGAAAACAGCATTCTTGCTTATGCGATGTTGAACTATAATCGTATCTTACAAATACAAGCAAAAACCCATACATGGGTATATTTTTGCTTTCATAGCGTTTATTATTGGGCGTTTTAAAGGAGAACTCCACTTCCAGAACAACAATTTACGAAAATAATTTACTCACCCCCCTTGTCATCCAAGATGTTCATGTCTTTCTTTCTTCAGTCGTAAAGAAATTGTTTTTTGAGGAAAACATTTCAGCATTTTTCTTCATATAATGGACTGATATGGTGCCCTGATTTTGAACTTCCAAAATGCAGTTTAAATGCGGCTTCAAACGATCCTAAATGCGGTTGTAAACGATCCCAGCCGAGAAAGAAGGGTCTTATGTAGCGTAACGATCGGTTATTTTAATAAACAGAATACAATTTATATACTTATTAATGCCAAACGCTCATTTTGTCTTGCTCTGCGTGGACTGTTTTTGTTCCGGTTCGTGACAGTTAGGATATGTCGAAAAACTCCCATCTCATGTTCTCCCTCAACTTCGAAACTGTCCTATATCGCTGTTTATATATTATATATATTTTTTTTAACAGACCCTAACTGCCTTGAGTCAGAATACACAGAGTTCATGGAGAAAGGCAAGACGAGCGTTTGAGATTAAAAAGTATTTAAACTGTATTTTTAAAAATGAAAATAACTGATTGTTTCGCTAGATAAGACCCTTCTTCCTCAGCTGGGATCGTTTACAACCACATTTACGATGCAGCATTTAAACTGCATTTTGGAAGTTTAAAATCGGGCATCATACCAGTCCATTATATGGAGAAAAATGCAGAAATGTTTTTCTCAAAAAACGTAATTTCTTTGCGACTGAAGAAAGACAGACATGAACATCTTGGATGACAAGGGGGTGAGCACATTATATGTGATTCTTTGTTTTGGAAGTGGACTTCATTACACAGTAAATGCATTTGGACTCTCAAGATGTGTTTTTTGCATATACTCGAAAACGTCAGCTTGCATTTTGTTAACACAACAATTACGATATTATCATAGGTGATAAATATCGCACGCCCGTAATCATAGCAACACCTTGGCAACTCTCCAGAACACTTTATTAACACCATAACAACAACCTGGCAGCTCTCCAAAACACTGTATTAACAGCACAATAACCAAGCAACTATGCAACGCCATGGAAACCTCCCTCAATACCCTAACATTTTGTATGACTGAGCAGCAAACACATATTAATACTCATTTATACTCATGTTAATAGTTTGTTCTGCTGTAGTAGGTTTTGAATAAGGAATATTGTGTGTGTGTGTGTGTGTGTGTGTGTTGCACACTGAGCAGAGGGGGCAGGAAAGGGCTGTTGTGTTTCTAGGCCACATTCTTAAGCAGAGAGAGTAACCAGGCATGAAGTCTGCGCTCAATGCGGCCCGTCCCTTCTCATACAACCACAGAAAGAGCCATCTCTCTCTCTTTCTGTCTTTGTGCCTCCTTGTTTTCTCTCTTCTGCTTGCTTTCTTCTTTTTCTTCCCTCTCATAGCTGAACTGGCCCACTTGGCCCCTCTGACCTGCCTCCATTTCACTTCCTTTGTCTGCGAAGTTCATGTGACATGCTGCATGTTGATTTTTTCGGCATAAACACCATTGTGTGTAATCTTATCACCTGAAGCTGACAGCTGTCTCTTAGACAAACCAAATCTGGTTTAGAGAAGTACCAGGAACCTGGTCGTATCCTTTGGGAAAAACGACAGTCGTCAGCAGATCTGTCACTCCTGGTTCTTTTTAGCCCGATATGGCTGCGTAACGCGTTGCCTCAGACTCGCTGCAGGCCACGAGGTGTGAATCTCATCCAGCCGTGTGTCACTGAAGTTTAGGATCTACTTGTTTGCCACAGCTTAGAGGAGACGTGTGTGAATAAGGGTGAGAGAGGGGTGTTTTGTGTGAGTTCGAGGCGCTTTTAGTGTAGACTTTAACCACTCTGATGGTAGTAGGCCAAAAACTACTTTAAGAGAAATGAGAAAATGCACAGGATGAAGGTGGATCCATGTGATCGTGACTCACGTGGCCATCTCTTCTGTTTTTTTGCTTGTTCTGTTTGTTTTTCCTTAATTTTACGGAACCTTTAGCCCGCAAATGAACGTTCCGTCATTATTTACTCACTCACGTGTTGTTTCAAACCTTTTGACTTTCCTCTTTCTGTGGGACACATATGAAGAAATGCTTTAAATGTACTGGCCACTGTTTACCTTACAGTGAAAGTGAATGGGGATCTGGGCTGCTAAGCTTTAAAAAAAACTCAAAACATTTTAGAAAAGCAGCCAATATGATTATGTTCCAGGTTTTCTGAAGTTGATAGCTTTATGTGAGGAACAGCCTGAAAGTCATGCTGTCCACATTCACATCCATTCAAATTTGGTGGCTTTATGTGATTGCTTGATCAATTATGAAGCAACAGGTTTGAATAAATCTGTAAATGTAAATGAGATATGACAGGAATGGAAGTGAATATTGATTTTTGTTGTAATGTAACTTCAGAAGATTTAAAATATAGCATATAGTCTCATGAAGTGTTGTTATTGTTAATAATTAGAACTATATTTTTGTTTTGATTGGTAATAATGCATTGCTAAGAACTTCATTTGGACAACTTTAAAGGTGGTTTTCTCAATATATTGTTTTTGGGGGTTTTTTTGCACCCTCAGATTCCAAATTTTTAAGTAGTTGTATCTTGGCCAGATATTGTCCTGTACTAACAAACCATACATCAGTAGAAAGCTTATTTATTTTTACAAAAAAAAAAAAAGATGCTTATGACTGGTTTTGTGGTCCAGGGTCACATAAGAAAAATTGTAAATAATTTTTTGGTAACTATCAAAAGGAAAAATAAAAAAGTTGAAGTACTAAAATGACTAAAACTGAAATAATAAATCAAAACAGAAAAACAATAAAAATGACAAAAGCACATAAAGTTATAAATCTTGAAGTATATATTTGAAGTATATATACTATAATGGTAAAATAACACTAAATTATAAATGAAAACAACTGAAAATATATCAGTATATGTATATCTATATATATAATTAAATAAACAATTGAGCAATAGTTACATGTGATACTGGACCACAAAACCAGTCATAAGTCGCATGAGTATATTTGTAACAATAGCGAACAATACATTGTCAGGAGCAGAATTGATTTTTATTTTATGCTTTTTATTTTTATTTTAAAGCTTATTTATTTTTACAAAAAAAAAAGACCCTTATGACTTGTTTTGTTGTTCAGGGTCACGTATGAAAAATTTTAACTTAAACAAAAGTTTGAAAAATTTTGTTGGTAACTATCTAAAAAAAACTAAAAGTTAAAAATAAAGTACTAAAATTACTAAAACCGAAATAATAAAGCAAAATAGAAAACAATAAAAATGACAAAAAGGCATAAAGTTATAAATCTTGAAGTATATATTTAAGTAAATTTAATTTAAAAATCAAAACTTATTCAAAATATAAATAAATACTATAATGGTAAAATAATCTTAAAATATAAATGAAAACAGCTGATAATATAATAAAAAATAATAGTAATTAAAAATATTATGCATCAAAAATAATGCATCAGTGGAAAGCTTTATTTATTCAGCTTTGAGATGATGTGTAAATCTCAATTTCATAAAATTGACCCTTATGACTGGTTTTGTGGTCCAGGGTCACAAATATTACTTATATGGTGATATTTTGCAATTTTAGAGCTTCACATTTTCAGTTCCCTTGACAGATTGACCCTTTTTTTAGCATTTCTACTGCTGTGTTGCCAAAGACATTAAGACGCGAGTTTACCATAAGTTTGAGTAATAGTAGGGATGCGTTGCTTTAGCAATAACCACTATTAAGAAATATGCTGCATGTAACTTGTAATTGTGTGTAGTGTCTGTTCAACAGTCACAAAGGCAGAAAGCTTAGCTTATAGTTGTAGATGTGTGGCCGCATCACATCTCAAAGAAAATATTTATGTATGTGTCTTTGTGTTTTGTTTTACAGGTGACATCACGCAGAAAGGCTATGAAAAGAAACGAGCTAGAATTCTTGCACCATTCGTACCACAGACCCAAAGTAAGACTCACCACACCACACTTCCTGTCTGCTAATTTTCCTCTTGTTTCTTCTTTTGCATGCCACACACTGCCATCGTCTCACTGGTCGAGTCAATTAAATGTAATGTAGAAGTGTCACATTGCATTAATTATGTTGCACTATTTAAACCAGTTCCATAAAATATGTGTCTGAGATTTTTTCTTTTTGTTTGCAAATATGTTGCTCCATGCTGCACCCTAATGGTGATCCATAGAACTTCACCTGCTGCAGGCATCAATCTCCTGCTGCAGGCATCAATCTCTTTATTAACAGACTGCACATTAAAAATAAAATGGACGCTTGAAATAGTCTTGCGGCCATTAGTAAACCATCATCTTATTTGGAAACTTTGAGTAATTCGATTCCTTTCAGATCATGCAATCACCTATCACACTTCTCAGGGTCTTTCCGGCCTGTTAATGTCCACACACAAACACACACACATACATATAGGCTTCCTGTAAGCAGCAGCCCACTGACGAGCATGAAAGAGGAACTGAAATAGGTGAGTTCGCTGTGTTGATGGGTTTTGACAGTTCACTGACCTCGTCATTGGCGTCCTCATTCTATAGTTACACAAACCATTAAAGAACCATTGCATATTGTTTACACAATAGGTCTTGCTTGGAATATGTAGCCGTATTTGTTGTCAAAGCCCCCAATATCAAATATGCCAGTGTGTCTTCAAAGGTGCCATTTTAACACTTTGAAGTTAAAGTTCACCCCCTGTCGTTCACTTGCCCTGTCTGCATTATTACTTTGATTTTAACACATGCTGCATATATAACATAAATGTTATACCAAATATGTTTATAGCTTACTGTCATTATATTCAGCATACTCACCATTATTTACTCACCCTGTGGTCTTTACAGATGTGGATGTGAGCATCAAGTTGACCCCGGGACTTTCTTCAGACGCTACCTCTAGCCCTAATCCCGTCCCCGTTGCCGCCCCACGGCAACATCGAGCTCACCGCAGCGGGGGAACACGAGATGACCGATACCGGTCAGGTAAGGAAAATGAATTTGCCAATGCACTACTGTTCAAAAATGTGGGGTTTTAAAAAGATGTCTCTCCAAAGTTGCATTTATTTCATTAAAAATACAGTAATATTGTGAAATATTATTGCAATTTAAAATAACTTTTTCTTATTTTACTGTATTTTAAAATGCAATATATTTGTGTGCTGAATTTTCAGCAGCCATTACCCCAGTCTGAAGTGTCACATGATCCTTCAGAAGTCATTCTAATATGCTGATTTGGTGCAATATTTAGTATTACTATTATAAATGTTAAAAACAGTTGTGCTACCTGATACACTACCAGTCAAAAGTTTTTGGACAGTAGGATTTTAAATGTTTTTTTTTAAAGAAGTCTCTTCTGCTCAGCAAGTCTGTATTTATTTGATCTGAAATACAGTAATATATTTTTTTACTATATTTATATTTTTACTATATAATACCTGCTTCTATTTGAATATGTTTTAAAAAGTAATTTATTGCTGTGATCAAAGCTGCATTTCCAGCATTATTACTTCAGTGTCACATGATCCTTCAAAAATCATTGTAATATGCTGATTTGCTTTTCAAGAAACATTGTTAATTATTATTATTAATATTTAAAACAGTTAAATACATTTTTTTCAGGATTCTTTGATGAATAGAAAGATTGAAAGATTATGTGATCAGCATTTATCTGATTTATTTATTTATTTTTTTCATTTTTTGGGAAAGAAATTATAGAAAGGAATACTTTTATTTAGCAAGTATGCTTTAAATTGATCACATGACGAGACTAATGATGCTAAAAAATCTGCTTTGAAATCACAGGAATAATTCTGTTTTAAAATGTATTCAGATAGAAAACTGTTAATTTAAACTGTAAAAATATTTAAATATTTTACTGTTTTTGCTGTACTTTGAATCAAATAAATGCAGGCTTGGTGAGCAGAAGAGACTTTAAGAAGCATTACTGTTCAAAAACTTTTGACTTGTAGTGTTTTTGAAGAAACCATTTTTCAGGAATCTTTAAGGATTAGAAGGTTCTAAAGTACAGCATTTATTTGAATTAGTGGTATTTTGTAACATTGTAAATGTCTTTGTCACTTTTGATCATTTTTTTAATGCATCCTTGCTGAATATAAGTTTTAGTTTAAAAAAAAAAAGGAAAGTCTGTCTCCAAACTTATGAACGGCGTTGTACGTTTCAACCCTTGCTTTTTTGAGACTTTTTTTGTGTATTACCTAAAGGAAAAGCAGCCCATTTCACATTTTAACAAGGCAAAATATAAATAATATTTTTTGTGTATATATTGGTTGTAAAAAAGTTTTGGAGTCAGAATGCGCAAATTTTTGAAAAGCTAGCATTGCTTTTTTGTCCCCTGATTGTGTATTTACCAGAAGTTACTAACCAGCTACAAACCTCAAGCCATTACTCAAATCAGTCCCAAATAAATCTACATTGTGTTACTGAATGCCTCAATGTCAAGCACACAGCTCTCTCTAATGTATTTGTCACCACAAAGAGACATTTCTTTGTCCCTACATGAGTCAGTTTAGTAACTACAGTCACTGTTTGGTGACATTGCTGGATGTCTCATCTGCCTTCTGTCAATTGCCATTGTGTAACTATTTTTCTCTTCGTTTGTTTTTCTGTACTCTTCGTTCTCTCTTCTCGTCGTCCTTTGCATCCGTCTGCTAGATATCCACACAGAGGCTGTGCAGGCAGCTCTAGCCAGGCATAAAGAGGAGAAGATGGCCCTTCCCATGCCCACGAAGCGTCGTTCAGCCTTCGTCCAGTCTTCTGCGGAAAACTGCACTCCTCCCGGTGGGTCTTGCTTCGCCCACAAGCCTTCTGCTGCTCCTTCTGTCTAGATCTCACTGACCAGCAGGGTCTCTGAAAATACAGGCACACCCAAACCTTTAGGGCACACCCTGGACTTAATATGAGAACAGGGCTACTTATATATAGCAAATTTGATACAAGTAACAACAATTTCTGTATCACTGCTTAAATTCTTTGTGTATGTGCCTGTCTTTTCTTGTCTTATCTGCATGTAGTTTTTTGTTTTTGTGCATTAATAGCTTTTTTTTTAACTGTTGTCATATGTGTTGCCACAGATACATCGTCGGCGTCAGAGGACGAGGGATCCCTGCGGAGGCGTCAGGCTGCAATCAGCGCCATGCTGGCTCAGAATCTCCAGAGTCCTGAGTACTGGATCAACCGTTCTGTCCAGAGCTCCTCCACCTCCTCCTCCGCCTCTTCCACTCTCTCTCATGGAGACGGCAAAACTCACAACCACAACCACAGCCAGGGGCAGACCAGCGTGCTCGCCGACGTGCTGGCACACACCCGCATAGGTACTGCAGCATAATGAATCACACATACACACATGTTCAGGTGCTGAATCATAGACAACCACTAATACATACACAAAAGAGCTTCTGTTTTATAGTTGTTGCACACTTATGTAGGCACATTTTGACTTCTAATGACCTGGTCAAGGCAAAACAAAGCTGAAGCAAATCATAATTTCCATTAATACTGACTATTCAAACCGGTTTGTTCAGTTGTTTCATATTGTGGATGTGAACAGGTTCACCATATGAATCACTGCTGTCATGTGTCCTCACTGCAGAGAGCAGCAGCGTTCCGCCTGACGTCACGTCTACGGTGCCTCAGGACAGGAACTCCAGAGTGGACCTGCCACCCGCAGTGAGGGGCATGAGCCGCGGCCAGAGCCGCTCCAGCATGATGGACACTGCCGGCGGTATGGGCGATATCACATATCTAGTTCTAAATTGAATCCCGACATTGTAATATTTGATTCAAAAAGAAATATATTATGTTTAAATATTACGTTTTTTAATTTTTTTTTTTTTTTAAATAAATGAATGATTTGTTCATCTTATTAAGCATTGCTAATAATCTACTCCTATTAGTCTGGGTCTTTGTGTGATTTTTGGTGTATTTATTTAGTTGATATTAAATGGGTAGTTCTCCCAAAAATGACAATTCTGTCATTAATTAATCATCCTCATATCGTTCCAAAACTGTAAGACCTTCGCTCATCGTCAGACCACAGATTAAGATATTTTTAATGAAATCCAAGAGCTATATATATAATAATTATGAATGTGTGTGGGAAAAACAGCAAGGAGATTATTTTAATAATTTATTGATAAACTAGTGCTTTCTTTGTTTTCGGCTTAAGAGATGAAGCCGCAGTAGTGATGCACCTGTATACATGTTTCATACGGATTACATAATCTGTGAATATTTGTTTTCTATTTGAATTAGTTCATTTAAAAGTAGACATTTTGCTCTGTATAGATATATTTTTTATGTCTGTAAGACAAGTGTAGTTTCGACGTTTCCCGCTTAAGTTCTCAGAGACCGAGACGGCAGAAAGCACATTCTGTTTGCTTTCATTATTTTACAAAAGCACAACATTTTGTTGTTATTGTGAGTGCACACAAATAAACGTAGAGTCTTTACAGATTCGAAAGATGTTTTACTTTTATCTTTATGACCAAAATGACAGAGTATTTTAAGAGCAAGTGACCGCACCGACACCTCTGTCAGTCACACTTCCACACTCCGCAGACACTTGAAATAGCGCATATTTTTCTAGGTTAACATTACTTCGCGGCCATGTAAAGTTGCTGCTATTTGCGTATTTTAGATGATAAGCCATATTTGAGGTAGAGGAATGATAGAAGCGTTTGGATGTCCTGCCCAATGTCCTATATTACCACATAGACCAGCCGTTAATGATCTGCCCCTCACGGACTACGTGACTTCACCAGTTCCTGTTGATTTTTTTTTTTCTGCGACTAATAAAATTTCGGTCGACCAGTCCTCTTCTGGTTGACTATTAGGGGGCATCCCTAGTAAGGACATTGTTAAAATAGTCTTAGTCTTGTAGTCATATTTTACGATGTCCTTACTTACTTTTTGGGCCGTGAAAAGTGCCAGTTGCGTTGCTTTTTATGCAGGGTCAGAAAGTTCTCAGATTTCATCCAAAAATATTTTAATTTGTGTTCTGAAGATAAACGAAGGTGTTATGGGTTTGGAACAACATGAGGGTTTATGACAGAATTTTCATTTTTGGTGAACTGACCCTTTAATAGAAAATATGATTGCAGTTTACATCTTAATTTTATGTAAGTTTAATTTTTTTATATGTGACCCTGGACCACAAAACCAGTCATAAAGGTCAATTTTTTTAATTGACATTTATGCATCATCTGAAAGCTGAATAAATAAGCTTTCCATTAATGTTTGTTATGATAGGACACTATATGGCCGATTTAAAAATCTGGAATCTGAGTGTGCAAAAAAAAAAAAAAATCAAAATATTGAGAAAATCAAATATTCAATAAAGTTGTCCCAATGAAGTTGTTAGCAATGCATATTACTAATCAAAAATTACGTTTTGATATATTTACAGTAGGAAATGTACAAAATATCTTCATGGAACATGATATTTACTTGATATCCTAATGATTTTTGGCATAAAAGAAAAATCAATAATTTTGACCCGTACAATGTATTTTTTGCTATTTCTACAAATATAACCGTGCTACTTAAGACTGGTTTTGTTATCCAGAGTCACGTATTTTGTTTTCAAACCCATTTTTAAAAAATGTAACTTAATCAAATGTCTTTTTCACTTCCTTTTAAACATTAAAGTGATGCCTGGTTCTTTATTAGTGTTCAGTTGTACTAACTTCCTGAATGAGCCACACAAACCATTTCCTGTCAGTACCTTTTTTTTAAAGAGTTTGTAAATTGGCATGGCTGTCATGTGCTTCTGTTAACATTTTAATGTTTTACTTCCTCCTTGTTTTTGATGCCATCTGACTGTAGGAAAAGGTAAGGGTGGAGGGGTGTTTGGTGCAGTGCAGTGCAGTGACACCCAGTGGTTTTGTCCTCCCAACTTGATCCTGTATGATCCTGTGTGTTGTTCCAGCTTGTTGATGGTTTCTGTTGTTGTGACAAACCTCCTGATTGAATCATCTGTATTTGCTTTGACTCTGTCTGTTCCACATGGTTTGCTTTGACCAGCTCAAATTCCTGTAATGTGAACAGGTGAATGAGAATATTTCTGTCAACAGGTGTTCCAGCACACAGTCGTGTCTCCACCAAAATACAGCAGCTGCTCAACACGTTAAAGAGACCCAAGCGGCCTCCGCTCAGCGAGTTCTTCCTAGATGACTCTGAAGAGATTGTGGAGGGTATAAAGCTATTTTTGTTGCCACACCACATGTATTGAATTTTTTTCAGAATATATGGAAAATGGTTTGTTTTTGCTTCTAAAAGTTACAAATTATATCAGAATAGCAAATTTGTTTTTTTTTTTTTTATATTGTCATTTTGCTTTAATGACATCAACTTCACAGATTTGTGTAAAAACTGATTATCATGTTCTCCAGCATGATTTGAAAACAATCCAAAGAGCTTAACAGGATAGTTCACCCAAAAATAAATATTCTGTCATTAATTACTCATCCTCATGTTGTTCCAAACCTTAAGACTTTTGTTCATCTTTGGAGCACAAATTCAGATATTTTTGATGAAATCCAAGAGCTTTCTGACCCTGCATAAACAGCCTACTACGTTCAAGGCCCAGAAATGTAGTAAGAACATCGTTAAAATTGTCTATGTGACATCTGTGGTTCAACCGTAATGTTATGAAGTTATGAGAATACTTTTTGTGTGCAAAGAAAACAAAAATAATTTCTTCTTATCTGTGTCAGTCTTCGATGCAAACTATCCCTTTAAGTGGAAGAACACTTCCACTTGATCAGTGTCACAAATTTACCTGATTACTGGTTACTTTGTTTTAAGTATTAAATTAGATTGTGAGTCCCAAATTTTGTAGTGTGTCCTCAGATTTTTGGACCCCACTGTAACTGTATTCTCTGTCTTCTCTACTTGCAGTTCCACAGCCAGATCCCAACACACCCAGGCCAGAGGGGCGACAGATCATTCCAGTGAAGGGAGAACCACTAGGGGTGGTCAGTAACTGGCCTCCAGCTCTGCAGGCGGCACTTGCACGATGGGGAGCAACACAGGCCAAGAGTCCAGCCCTCACTGCCTTGGACATTACCGGCAAACCACTCTACACCCTTACCTATGGTAAGACGTCACATTGTTTAAACTGGCACATGTAGTTTTGTAATGTTTTAATTAGGGCTGCAATGATTCCTCAATTCTATTTAAATATTCAATTAAAAAAAAAATCCTCCAATGCATTTTGCCCATGTTTAGTAATCAGCAAAATACTGGAAGTGGTTTAAAAATCATAAGACAACATAATGCTATTAAGAATTCACAAACGCTACGATTCAGTTAAGTAAATAGAAGCGATGCAGGTTTAGTATATGCTTTTTAATGATTTACATGTGTGTAGGTTACGTACGTGCGTGTCAGAGCGGCTCCGTTCACAGTAAATGCTGCTACACAAACTGTTATCATTTACATGTGTGAAGCGTCTCAAACTCCTTCTCTGCATGTTGTTGTGAGTTTGGGTTTATTATAACGTTCATGTGGAAACACAACATGTGCTATTTCATCAGATTTGTAAGGTAAATAATTTATAAACCAACGCAAACACAGGAGAGTATATCAATATCTTTCTTAGTATGCTAACTGTTCATAGCAATTTCAAGATAAAAGTTTAAACCCTCACTCAGAGTTTACACGTTTTGAAGTCCACATATTAAAGAAATTACAGTGGCTGTGGCTTTTCTGTCATAAGGAAATGGCCAAATATTAAATGTTTAGTCAATAATAAATTAGATCGCGCTGTAAAGTGTAAAAACAGTTGTCAGGCCGTTGGCGGCCTCTGTAGGCATCTGTTGTAATGTGTAATGTATATTAGCTCTTTTGTTTATAATACATTATGTATTTGAACAGTTTTGTTCAGTAAAACCATGTGATTACTTTGTTTTGATACTTTATTTGAACTAATTATCATTGCCTCAGTGCTATTATATGTATATTTTAGGTCAATTTAAAAGCTTTTGTTCACTTAGGTTTATTTTTATTACGGCAAAAAAAATAATTATAATTATCCGATTACTTGATTAATCATGAGCATAATCAACGGAATACTCGATTAGCAAAATAATAGTTAATGACAGCCCTATTTTTAATAGAATAGTTCATCCTAGAATGAAAACTGTCTTTATTTACTCACCCTCATGTCATTGAAAACCTGTATGCTATTATATTATATTATTTGTTGGACTATTTTTTTATATATTTGTGACCCGGGACCACAAAAACAATCATAAGGGTAATTTTTTTTTTTTTTTATTGAGATTTATACACATGTGCACGTTTATACATGTGAAAGCTGAATAAATGAGCTTTCCATTGATGTATGGTTTGTTAAGATAGGACAATATTTGGCTGAGATACAAGAATCTGAGGGTGCAAAAAAAATCAAAATATTGAGAAAATCGCCTTTAAAGTTGTCCATTTGAAGTTTTTAGCAATGCATATTACTAATCAAAAAATAAGTTTTGATATATTTATGGTAGGAAATTTACAGAATGTCTTAATGGAACATGATCTTTACTTAAAATACTTATTTTTGGCATAAAAGAAATATCGATAATTTTGACCCATACAATATATTGTTGGCTATTGATACAAATATACCACTGCTACTTAAGACTGGTTTTGTGGTCTAGGGTCACATTTTGTCTTTACTAAGCTTCTGTCACCTTTTGATCTCTGTAGGTAAACTGTGGAGTCGCAGTCTGAAGTTGGCGTACACGCTGTTAAACAAACTTGGCACCAAAAACGATCCAGTTCTGAAACCTGGAGATAGAGTAAGATTTCAAAACACCGTACTTAGTACACTACAATCATGTTTTGCTCTCAGCTCAAGGCTGTATCTTATTTTCCATATTTCTCCCTTTAGGTGGCATTAGTTTATCCCAACAGTGACCCTGGGATGTTCTGGGTGGCCTTTTATGGGTGCCTTCTTGCCGAGGTCATTCCTGTCCCAATAGAGGTGCCTTTATCTCGTAAGGTACGAAAGAAGATTAAGTATGCATGACTTTTCAAACATTATATTATACAAAATGTTCACAGTTATTTGTGTGATTTCTAGGACGCAGGAAGTCAGCAGATAGGCTTTTTATTGGGTAGCTGTGGTGTGGGTCTCGCTCTCACTAGTGAAGTGTGTCTAAAAGGACTTCCCAAGACCCAGAATGGAGAAATAATGCAATTTAAAGGTCAGTTCCCTGTTCCATTTTATTGTTTTACCACACTGAATTTTCAAATCATTAAGTTCTTTTAAAGCTTTGAAATGAAAGTTTAACCTGCGTTCTTACAGGATGGCCTCGGCTCAAATGGGTGGTCACCGATACCAAGTATCTCACCAAACCCTCCAAGGACTGGCAGCCGCACATACCTACTGCAAACACTGACACTGCTTACATAGAGGTGAGTGCAAGCAGGAGAGCTCACGTGTGTTCAGATGAGTAAGAATTCTTACAGTCTCTCTAATTCTCTGATATATGTGTGTGTTGTTGTTTTTTTTTTTTTAGTACAAGGCCTCTAAGGAGGGTACGGTTATGGGAGTGGCTGTGTCGAAAATCTCCATGCTGACACACTGTCAGGCTCTAACGCAGGCCTGTAATTACTGTGAAGGTGAGTGCTACAGTACAGCTGTACAACAAACGCATTGAAACCTGTTATTCCAATAGCACAGCGCTGAGCGACTCTTAAAGGCTTTATAATTAAGGAGTGAGAGAAATGAATTTATATCCAGTGCTTAATCATAGATTATATTTCATTAGATTTCTACTAATTAGATTATTTTTCTGAATAGCAGTTTGAAGTGGGGATTACTGGCTTTCTGTGTGTAGATTTTTTTCAGTTTAGTTTCTTATCAAATTGTTATCCTATGGAAACCTGTTTTCACCACAAAAAAAAAAGTAAAAATCTCACAATTCTGACTTTTTTTTCTTGCAATTGTGAGTTTACATCTAGCAATTCAGAATTTTTTTCTCGGAATTGCGAGATATAAACTTGCAATTGCAAGTTATGAAGTCAAATAAAGTCAAAGTCAAATCGGATATTTTCTCAGAATTATGAGTTTATCTTATAATTCTTACAAGTCACAGTTGCGAGATGTAAACTTGCAGTTCTGAGAATGACTTTGCAATTCTGACTTTTTCCAGAATTGTGCGATATAAACTCGCAATTCTGAATTTTTTTTTCTGATTTTGCAAGTTTATATCTTGAAATTATGAACTATGAAATTATTAGAACTATGAGATATAAAAAGAATTGCGAGTTTATGCATTTGTATATAAATATTTATATTTGTATACGACTTTATAACTCAGAATTGCAAGTTTGTTATTAGAAAAAAGTCATAATTGCGAGTTAAATTGTGAAAAAAAAAAAAAAAAAAAAAAAAGTTATAAAGTCTAATTCCTTAATTACAGATTTGTTTTTTTTGTTTTGTTTTTTTTTTTTTTACAATTTCAAGATTTTATCTTGCAATTCTCACTTCATAACTCTGAATTCTGAAAGTCTTTTTTTCTAAATATGTGAGTTTATATCTTGGAATTCTGACATTTTTCTCACAATTCTGCCTTTTTCCCAGAATTGTAAGATATAAACACGCAATTCTGAGGAAAAAAGTCAGAACTGCGAGTTTATGTATCTTTTTTGTTTAATTTTGAGTTTATATCTCACTATTCTAAATTTATAACTTGAAAGTGCAAGTTTTGCAAGTCAGAAAGTGTGAGTTTGAATCACGCAATTCTGAGAAAAAAACTTGTGAGATAAAAGTCGCAATTACCTTTTTTTTTTTTTGTGGAAATGTAAACCATATCATACAGACTATGTCCTGAAAAATTGTTGAATCTTGACATGTTGACTGGCTTATCTCAATTTATCAGTCTATATAATTTTGATAATTTTTAATTATGATATTTGCCATCAGTGTTATTTTAGTATTATAGTATACTAATATAAAAATTAGTATTGTATATAATTTATAAATATTTTTGAATTAGATTTTATTTTAATATTTTCAGTTTTAATATTTTCAATTTTAATTTAATTTCATTAAATCTTAGTAATTTTATGTGCCTGAAAACTACTAAACATTATGCTATTATAGTAATGTACTTTTTTTCAAAGAGAATTGTTTTTCTGTGCTCATTCTTAGGAGAAACACTGGTTAATGTCCTGGATTTCAAGAAAGACTCAGGCCTTTGGCATGGAGTTCTAACGGTGAGTTTGATTCCTCTGAATAATTTAGTTTTGCAAGTTATTTTCAGTTTTACTGACTTACTTCATGACTTCTGATATTTAACCTCCATGTGTTTCTGTGTTCTTACAGAGTGTCATGAACAGGATCCACACTATTAGTGTGCCATACTCTGTCATGAAGGCTTGTCCACTGTCCTGGGTACAGAGAGTTCATGTTCACAAAGGTAAAGACATCCTCAACTATGCATATAATTGTTTCAGAAATCTGGCTGATGGTCAATCGACTAGTAAGAAATCAAGGCACATTATCAAAATATCAACAGTTCTAAGCTACAGTATCTAAGTGTCTTTCATGAATATGTGTGCGGACAGCTCGTGTGGCTTTGGTGAAATGTAGAGACCTGCACTGGGCTATGATGGCTCACAGAGATCAAAAGGATACCAATCTGTCTTCCCTGCGCATGCTGATTGTAGCTGATGGAGCCAATCCTTGTGAGTAAACAAGCTATGGAAAAAAGCATGAAGTGGCTGTATTTCTGTATTTCAGAGCAAATTAATGATCCCTATTTCTCTTTTAGGGTCTGTGTCTTCATGTGACGCCTTCCTGAACGTGTTTCAATCTCATGGGTTGAAGCCTGAGATGATCTGCCCATGTGCTTCCTCCCCCGAGGCCATGACAGTAGCCATCCGCAGGTACCTGCATGTTTCAAGAGCTATGCAAATTATAATTATACCCTTAATTGTCGTAGATATGCTTTAAAGTCACTTTATGTGTTTAGGCCTGGTGCTCAGGGCGCTCCACTCCCTGCCAGGGCCATTCTATCAATGGCAGGACTCAGTCACGGGGTGATTCGGGTGAACACGGAAGATAAGAACTCTGCCCTTACAGTGCAAGATGTAGGACATGTCATGCCTGGAGGTGAGACTACACAACTATTTAAAATTTCCCTGTAGATCATGTAAACATGATGTGAACTAAGTTTGAAATCAACTTCTACCTTGGAAACTACTAATGGGTAGTTTACAACAAATTTAGAAAAATGCACAAAGTTATGTTTACAAACACAGTCCAAATGCATTTATGCATTGTTTGAAATATGTCTGAACTGTCACTATCTCTTTTTATAAATATAAATGATTTTATAGACACTGAATTTTTTTTTAGATTTAAATATTTAAATATTTTTGTAAGTTCAGTACATTACAGAGCATTTTTCTTTTTCTTTCTGAACCACAGCTCTGATGTGTATTGTGAAGCCCGATGGGCCGCCCATGCTCTGTAAGACCGATGAGATCGGAGAAATAGTGGTGAACTCGCGTGCCGGAGGCACCATGTACTATGGCCTGCCCGGGGTGACAAAGAACACATTTGAGGTACGGATAAAATGCACGAATATTTCTACAATCAATGCACAGATTTTACTCAAAACAATGTCTTACTGACCTTATTTGCTGCAGGTGATTCCTGTAAACTCCGGTGGTACCCCTATTGGAGACGTTCCTTTCACACGCACTGGACTGTTGGGCTTTGTGGGTCCAGTAAGTAATAGTATGGTAGACTTTGTTGCATTTTTCAAGGAAACTCTGGGTACACTTGTATAGCTTAATGTAACATAAATGTTGTCTCTTACTGAAATACAGTAGAAAAACCATAAAAGATTTATGTTATTTTAAAAAATTCAGTCGTTTTATACATATTTTGGACTATGGGTGGCACCATTATTATGATGATGTCAAATGGTTGCGCTCTGTGAGCTACTGGCGCTGCCTGTTACTATTTTTACTGCAACACAACTCGGAAAATAAAATACTGATACAATGCCACATTGTGCGTATGCATCTCTGCTATGCATACGCATATGACTACCATTCATTTGGGGTCAATTTGATTACCTGTAGAACGAAGCCAATTTGCAGATTTGTGATATGGTGATTTGTCTTTTATTGAAAAACTCCTTTCTGTGCCCTCAGGGAAGTTTGGTGTTTGTGGTTGGAAAGATAGAGGGTCTGCTTTCAGTCAGTGGGCGCAGACACAATGCAGACGACCTGGTGGCCACAGCGTTGGCGGTGGAGCCCGTCAAAACAGTTTACCGCGGGAGGTACGAATGACGCAAAATTACAGGTGGACTCTGTAGACTAATATAGCGTGATGTGGTTCTGAGACTGTGTGTTGTGTACGCAGGATTGCTGTGTTCTCCGTCACTGTATTCTATGATGAGCGCGTCGTGATTGTGGCAGAGCAGAGGCCTGATGCTAATGAAGAAGACAGTTTCCAGTGGATGAGTAGAGTCTTACAGGTAATACACAAGCTACCCATCATCCTCAGTGCACTGACCTCACTTAAAATGTATTTAGTGTAGACTAAAGTAGGTCATTGAGATGAATAGACCTGAGCTGACAGGCTAAATGTAATGAGGCAGATAACAATGACGAATTTACAGTATCCAGTGTTGGCTTTTATAGATTTTGACTCATAGTAATAGGTGTCATGACTCTCTGCTTTCTGCATGCTTTCTCACAGGCGATAGACAGTATCCACCAGGTGGGCTTGTACTGTTTGGCGCTGGTCCCTGCTAACACGTTACCCAAAACTCCTTTGGGTGGTATTCATGTGTCTGAGACCAAGCAGCACTTCCTGGAGGGATCTCTGCACCCTTGCAATATTCTGATGTGCCCTCATACGTGTGTAACCAACCTTCCAAAACCCAGACAAAAGCAACCAGGTACTGTTGGTTGACATCTAAATCAAAACCTAAAAATATCTCACTTTTTTGTGAATTTGATGAGGGGAATAACCTTCAAGCATCAAGTTAACTGACAATAGTTATATATTATAGCCTATACCACTTGTGTTTACAGTTTATGTTGTTTTTATATTTACTATATTAAACATTTTATTTATTTATTTGTTCATTTATTTAACTTATTTCTTATTTTAATGTTTTTATCGATCTTACTCTTTATTATGCATCTGTAAATCTCTTTAAATTTTACTATTATGTGTGAAATTTGCTATGAAAATAAACTTGCCTTTCTTCACAGTGGGAGTCGGTCCAGCCTCCATTATGGTGGGCAACCTGGTGGCAGGAAAGAGGATCGCACAGGCTAGTGGAAGAGATCTTGGGCTCATTGATGACCAAGAGCAATCCAGAAAGGTTAGCCAAAAATTTCAGGACTACTCAGTAAACTCATTATTAATGTCCCTGCATGATGTTATGGAAGCCCGTTTCTGCCACCGAATAAAAAAAAAAAAAAAAGGGTTATTGCCACTTTTTATCTCACAAGTCTGATTTTTTTTTTTCAGTGATAGAAATTCACAATTGCAAGAAATAAAGTCAGAATTGCAAGATAAAAACTTCCAGTTGTGAGTTATAAAGTCAGAGTTGCAACTCACAATTCAGACTTTTTTTCTCAGTATTTTGAGATATGAACTAGTGAGATATAAACAATAAAATTGATAATCTCGCAAATGCCAGTTATAAAGTCCTTTTTTGAGGGGAAAAAATCTGTTCTGAGTTTATATCTCACAATTCTGACTTAACTCGCATATTATGAACTTGCAGTTCTGAGAACAGAAGTCACAATTGCAAAAAATAAACTCAGCTCTGACTTTTTTCAGTATTGTGAGATTAAAAACTTGAAATTATAAAGTCAGAATTGCGAGAAATAAACTCACGTCTGACTTTTTTTCTTCTTGTGATATAATCTCACAATTGCGAGATAAAAACTCGCACAATTCAGATTTTTTTCTTGCAAATGCGAGGTTATATCTCACATTTCTGTCTTAACTCGAAATTGCATGTTATAAAGTCAGAATTGCGAGATATTTGTTCTCAGAATTGAGAGTTTATATCACAATTGCGAGATATAAACTTTCAATTCTAAGATAAAAAGTCAGAATTATGAGTTTATATCTCACAATATTCACTATTTCTCAGAATTGAGTTTCTCAGAATTGTGAGTTTGTCTCACAATTCCAACTTTACAACTTGCAATTGCGAGTTTATATTATGCAATTCTAAGAAAAGTGTCAAAATTACGGGTTTTTATATCTCGCAATAGTGACTTTCTCATAATTGCGAGTTTATATCATGCAATTCTGATTATTTCTTATAATTGTAAATTTATTTCTCGAAATTGTGAGTTTACATTATAATTCTGTGAAAAAAAGGCAGAATTCTGAGAAAAAGGCAGAATTGCGAAGAAAAAAGTCTTAGTGTTAAGAGACTTATCTCACAGTTACCTTTTTATTTTTTATTCAGTGGCCAAAACGGGCTTCCGTATGATGCCTCTTATCATAATAATAGTTCTAAAGTAATAAAATCTATAATTGTATCATAATACACAACATCTTTATTATAATTATTTCACAACCTCCAGACTTGGTAGGTACTTCCAGACACCACTGGGATTCCACCTTTCGATCTGGTTTAAATGATAGTGTCATTAACTCTAACTCAACACAAATAGAGTTGAAAGAAAACTGGGGATGAAGAGAGTTTGTCTCGTCTCTTCTAAGCTTGTGCTCTGGTCTGTCTTTTTCTCTCGTGCTCGGGGCTGTAGCTCTGTGTGTGGCCCACTAACATGGTAAGCCTGAATGCCAGCAATGCTCTGCTATTTGTGTGCGCTGAGCTTTAATTCCCCTTTGCAACCAGCCACAACAACAGGAACCTCAGGGCCTTACAGAGACAAAAACGTTTAAAAGTATAGATTTTTATTAAAGAAATGTTGGTTTTACTTTAATAAAAGCAAAATGGAGAATGGACTTTATTAACTTAATATCTCTGTGACTTTATTTCTTGTAACTCTGAATTTTTGTCTTTATTTTTTACAAAGTGGCTTTGTTTCTAATTTTAAATTTGGTTTTAGAAGTACCTCTTTGTTTTTCTAAAACAGTAGGCACACGCTCTTATGCTGCATGGTGTGGTCATTATTGCCGCTGTCTGCATGAGTCCTGCTGTGGGTGTTTAAATATGCAGACAAACTATGTAAACAATCATCCGCCCCTGATATTATAAACCTTAGCTCCTTGTTTATTTGCTGGCTTAGTAATGCTGTTTGCTGAAATAATGCTATGGGTTTATTTGTGTGTTGCTGTTGTCATGTTCAAGGCTAAGATTTCTGTTGATCTTACTGAGGTCTTTGTACGGATGATATGTTGAGACCAGTCGTCTTCTGTCCTACAGCACCAGTTCCTGTCTGAAGCCCTGCAGTGGAGAGCACAGACTGATCCGGATCATGTCCTCTACATGCTGCTGAATGCAAAGGTGACGCACGTACAACCCCCATCATACTGGTCATTTAGTCAAACCGTTGTGTACTGAGACTTTTCCTGTTTTGGCCTATAGGGTGTAGCAGTGAGCACAGCCACGTGTTCTCAACTGCACAAGCGAGCAGAGAAGATCACAGCAGCTTTGCTGGAAAGAGGAGGAATTAACACTGGAGACAACGTAGTACTGCTTTATCCTCCCGGTAATCATGTCTATCTCAATTTTGCAAGCCAAAAATTAGTCCATTGTCAATGCCAATAGTGTACCGATGTATGAAGTCAAAATTTCCTGATAATTTACTCACCCCAGTGTCATCCAAGATGTTCATGTCTTTCTTTTTCAGTCGAAAAATCCTTGAAGTCCACTATATGGACAAAAATCCTGTAATGTTGTCTTCAAAAACCTTAATTGTTTTCAACTGAAGAAAGAAAGACATGAACATCTCGTATGATATTTTGGTTTTATCTACCGGTCATTTAAATCGCCAGGTGCACATCTGAGCACCTTTAACACCCAGAAATAACAGCATGAATTTTATTCTTTTCTACAGGCATAGACCTAATCGCCGCCTTTTATGGTTGTCTATATGCGGGCTGTATTCCGGTCACCGTCAGGCCTCCTCATCCACAAAACCTTGGCGCCACCCTCCCCACAGTCCGAATGATCATAGATGTGAGTCTTGAGTACTTTGCGCATATCAGCCATTTATGATTTTATAAAGCATAGCATGTTAATCTGAGAAATGATGTCTGTATTAGGTGAGCAAAGCATCCTGCATCCTCACGACTCAAACCTTGATGAAAATTTTGCGGTCTAAAGAAGCGGCAGCCAGTGTGAATGTGAAAACTTGGCCGAATATAATAGACACAGGTACAGAAATTAAATACGTTCACATGGCTTTCACGCCAGTTGTTGAAAGATCAGTATTTCTGACTTGACGTTGCGTGTGCAGATGATCTTCCCAGAAAACGGCCTTCACACATCTATAAACCTCCCACTGCGGAAATGTTGGCCTACCTAGACTTCAGTGTGTCCACCACAGGCATGCTGACTGGAGTTAAGGCAAGACTTGTCTGTTCATTTAGTATATTTTGCAAAAACAAGTATGTAGAATCACAGTCACGTCCTAAACAGCTTGTTTATTTGTTTCTTTCAGATATCTCACTCAGCGGTCAATGCTCTATGTCGGTCCATCAAACTGCAGTGTGAGCTGTACTCATCTAGACAAATTGCCATCTGCATGGACCCCTACTGTGGCCTGGGCTTTGTTCTGTGGTGTATGTCTAGGTAGTGCACACCATTAAACTTTTAAACTATGACCTAACCAGGCATAAGGCAGTCACATCTATTCTGTGTTCATCTGAGGTTAAGCTGATACTGCACCTGGTTAGGACACAATGCCATGCATGGAATTTATAGAATACCCACTGTAATTTGTATCTGTGTGTGTCTAGTGTTTATTCAGGTCACCAGTCAATCCTGATCCCTCCCATGGAGTTGGAGACGTCTCTGCCCCTGTGGCTGAGCACGCTCAGTCAGTATAAGATCAGAGACACCTTCTGTTCATACTCAGTCATGGAGCTCTGCACCAAGGGCCTTGGCACACAGACTGAAGCTCTAAAGGTGTGTCAACTTTAAGTTTTGTTTTTTAAGAAGTCTCTTATTCTCATCAAGACTGCATTTATTTGATTGGTAATACAGTAAAAAACAGAAATATTATTACAATTTAAATTACTTAACTATTTTAATATATTTTAAAATGTGATTTATTTCTGTGACGACAACTTAATTTTCAGCAGCCATTATTTCAGTCTTCACTGTGACATGATCCTTCAGAAATTGTTCCAATCTGCTAAAGATACATTTTTTTTTGTTATGAATGTTGAATACAGTTGCTTAGTATTTTTGTAGAAACTGTGATTAGAAAGTTAGAAAAAAAGTTTGATCAATGCATCCTTGCTAAATAAATTTGTTTAAAAAATTGTACTGACCCCAAATTTTGGTTGAACGGTAGTGTACACTCAGTCCTATAAAAGTTATTATTTATCTACATATCATTCTGAACCTGTATGACTGGAATGAAAAACAAAATGAGTATTTTTGAAGAATATCCTGGCCATTCTTTACAAATAAAATTTTATATATTTTTATATATACACTTACATATATACACTGCCCTCCAAAAGTTTGGAAACACCCTAGAAAAGTGGGGTTTTGGACAATATTGGTATGAATCCTTTTTAATTTGTGATAATTTTGCACTGATAAGGAACAACACAAACTACGAAAACATATTTTAGTACATAAACAGTTTATACATAGAAAAAACATACATTTTCGATTCATCAAAATATCCACTATTAGCAGCTATTACAGCTCTGCATAATCTGGGTCTAAATTCACTGTATTCTAAACTTAATTGGCTATCAATTGTTGAAGCTATTAAGGTGTGCTGACCCAAATATCTTTTAAAAACCTGGGCCAAGTTTAAACCAGTAAACAGGCAGCACAGCTGACTAAGGGGCATGTCTGACTTTGACATGTATATATTGCCATTATTATGTAATCAAAATGAAAATTATTATTGCTGGTCTTCAATGATAATGTTAAGTTACT
>JAHKKF010534739.1:26493-40475 GCA_019740295.1 Labeo calbasu
GTATTTGCACCAAAAAATGATAAGGATTTATGCTGATATCATCCAAAACCACACTTTGCCAGGGGTGTTTCCAAACTTTTGGAGGGCAGTGTATATATGGCCACAAGCAGCCATTACAGGGGTTTAAGCGCATTAAGGCATTTAAGGACATATGAATGAAAAAAATATATTACATATTATTCAGCAAGCCTGTAACCATCTAAATCAATTATTTAAAAAGCATTTTTGGCACATACAGGTAATTTGCCATAGAAATATATTTTTTAATGTTTATGACTGTTTTAGCATCAGCTGTTGACCGATCTCCCTAAAAAACTGGAAGCTTGTTTAGATTCACCCGTTGTATATGCTCACCAAGTTTCGTGAAGTTTTCGTTTAGGCTTTATGGGCTTCTGGGCATTTTTGGACAGGTCCCTTTTCTAAATGGCCCCATTATAATTTCCCAAAGGGTAAATTTTAACTCTTTTTTTTTTTTTTTGACCTAGAGAGTCCAGAGAATTGCACTGCAGTGTTTTTTTTCCAGATTGAGCAAAAAAACCTAGGACTAGTTCGCAAAAGTTTTTTTAGATTTTCTCAATCATTTAACAAATTGTTGATTAGAATAGGGCAAACAGATGCATATTTATGGCTGTTTTTGTTCTTTCCCTCTTATAGCGGCACCAAGTGGCCAAGTTCTTACATACGCGTTGTGAGTTTGAGGAAGATATCTCATTCCATTCAAAAGTTATAGCTGTTTTAGTAAAAGCGGCCCTGCCCCTTTCGAACATTTTGGCATCCCTTTGGTCGAAATTTCTTTTTTTTTTTGATAAATATTGATATTCACTCTCCAGAAAATCTTGCTGCACTGGTTTGGTTCCGATCGGGTGAAAATCCTAGGACTAGTTCGCAAAAGTAGTTTTTAAAAAAATGCGAAATCCCCGGAAATTTCGCCAGGGTGACGAGGCATGCATTTTGTCCAGCGTGAGCCAAGGATTCCAACAACATGAGACACTTGAGTCTGCGACTAACGATTTAGGAGTTATGAGCAATTTTGTACTTTTGATCGCTGTAGCGCCCCCGTCAGGCCGATTAGGGCGAGCCTTGGTGACGGTGTGAGTACTACCATCCCTCCAAGTTTCAAGTCTCTATGACTTACAGTTTGGTCTGCCCGTTCAGTTTTACGTGGAGACTGCTGATCCTTGGCCATTCTAACAATTACAAGCTTCACGCTTGAACCCCTAAAAAACAAAAGTGTACTATATTTTCCAAGTCTTCTGAAACCGTACAGTAGTTTAAGGTGAGACTGGATAGGAAGAGAATCCTCCCTAGCTGGCATGTAGAAACAATGTCCGTTTTATAAACAAAATGAGTCAGATCTTTTTAGTGATTCAATCGATCCATTCATAAAACCAGTGAATGATTTATTCACAAAAAGAACTGATTTAGTTCTTGTTTTAACTCAGTGCCAGGGATCATCTTTTGAAAAACATATGTTTTGGTCAGTTTCTCACAAAAAGCTATCACATGGCTTCAGAAGAATTGAAATACACAAAAGTAGTATCTGCCGCTTTTATGAAACATTTATTTTGCTTGAAAGATCCAATCTCTATTTACCGCAATAGAACCAGCACATTATTAAAATTCCTCCTTCTGTTTTCATGGAAGAAACAAAGTCATACAGGTTTGGAATAGCATGAGGGTGAGTAAATAATAACAGAATCTTAATTTTTGGGTTGCTAATCCTGTAATTCTGAGGAAAACAGCTTTCAGACAGGGATGTTCAAGGTAAACATAGTATAGAAGTGTCTGTAAAAGCTGACGAGTGATATATGTGCAGGCGCGCGGCGTGAACCTGTCGTGTGTAAGGAGCTGTGTCGTCATTGCTGAAGAGAGGCCTCGTTTGGCTCTCACGCAGTCATTCTCCAAGCTCTTCAAAGATTTGGGCCTGTCTCCACGCGCAGTGAGCACCGCTTTCGGCGCCAGAGTCAACCTGGCCATCTGTCTACAGGTTGGGGCAAAAACTATACTGTGTCAACTGTGTCATGACGCAAGCCAGAGCCTTATTTTGATTTCTGTCTCCTTCCATCAGGGCACTGCTGGTCCAGACCCGTCCACTGTTTATGTAGACATGAAGTCCCTCCGGCATGACAGGTATGTGTGAGATGAATCCAGTGGTGGCATGAAGACAGCTGCTACATACTTGCAGTGTGACATTGTCTGTCTTTCTCTGTTATAGAGTGAGGCTGGTGGAGAGAGGAGCTCCTCAGAGTCTGCCGCTGACGGAGTCTGGGACTGTAAGTCCTGTAGTTCTGTCCTTTTATCTTACACTGTTAGTATAAGACGTATCAGTCATCCTGAATTTTTTTTATGCTTCACCTTAGATTCTTCCTGGAGTGAGAGTAATCATTGTGAACCCAGAGACAAGAGGTCCGCTAGGAGATTCTCATTTGGGCGAGGTGACCAACTGCACAAATACATATGAAATCTCTCCATATTCTCAGCCGGTCTTGTGTGACGGATGTCATCTTCATTACTTTCTTGCCTTGTTTTCCAGATCTGGGTGAACAGTCCTCATAATGCCAGTGGTTATTATACCATCTATGGTGAGGAAAGCCTGCAGGCAGACCACTTTAACACAAGGCTGAGCTTTGGAGACACAGAAACGCTCTGGGCCAGAACTGGATATCTGGGATTTGTCAAGAGGACAGAGCTACTGGATGCAAGTGGAGGTTTGTACTATATAGAAGATTGATGATTATTGTGAATATATTATTGCAAAATGGATCATTCAGACTCTGAATTTGGATTGGATAAATCAGAGTCACAGCCTTCACTTGCCAACACAGAAAACTAGACATTTTTATGAATTTAAATGTATACTTCAATACACTCCTTTTTGAACAGTAAGATTTTTAATGTTTCCAAGCCTGCATTAATTTGATCCAAAGCACAGCAAAAACATTTTTTTACTATTTACAATAACCTTTTTCTATTTTTAAAATCCAATTTGTTCCTGTGATTTCAAAGCTGAATTTTTAGCATCATTACTCCAGTCACACGATCCTTCAGAAATCATTCTAATATTTGGATTTGCTGCTCAAATAAACTTTTATTATTGATATTATGTTGAAAACAGCTGAGTACATTTTTTTCAGGTTTCTTTGATGAATAGAAAGTTTGGAAGAACAGCATTTATATGAAATAGAAATCTTTTGTAACGTTATGTTTTTATCATCATTTTTGATCAATTTAAAGCATCCTTGCTTAATAAAAGTATTAATTTTTGTCATTTCTTTCCAAAATGAAAATTATACTGACTCCAAGCTTTCGAATGGTGTAGTATATAATGTTACAAAATCTTTGGATCTTTCTATTCATCAAAGAATCCTGAACAAAAAAATGTAGTGTTTTAAATATTAATAATAATAAATGTTTCTTGAACAGCAAATCAGCATATTAGAATGATTTCTAGAAGGATCTTGCGAAATTGAAGGCTGGAGTAATGATGCTGAAAATTTAGCTTTGATCACAGGAATAAATTACATTATAAAAAATCTTCAAATAGAAAGCAGTTATTTAATATAAATAGTAAACATATTTTAAAATATTACTGCGTTTGCTGTATTTGGATTAAATAAATGCAGGCTTGGTGAGCAGAAGAGACTTCTTTAAAAACAAAACATTAAAACTCTTAATTATCACTGTAGAATTTTATTTCTATAATTTAGTGTTACTTTTTTATATTTCATTATATTCACAATCATTTTCAGGTCAGTAATTTTTTTTGCAGTAATGCTGTTATTCAACAAGGACACACGAATTGATCAAAAGTGACAGTAAAAGCTTTCACAACTGTCACAAACGATTTCTACTTTCCTTTATGTATACATTTTCTTTTGAACTTTCTAATTATAAATGAATCTACACAATATAAAGCTGCAACTATTTTCAACATTGATAATAAGAAATGTGTCTTGAGCATCAGATTACAATGATTTCTGAAGGACCATGTGACACTTAAGTAACTGCTGAAAATTCAGATTTGCCATGACAGGCATAAATTACATTTTAAAATACATAAGAATAGACAAGTTATGTTTAATTTGTAATATTTCACAATTAATAAAACAGTTTTTACTGTATTTTGATAAATGCAGCCTTGGTGAATATAAGAAACTTCTTTTGAAAAACCTGAATGGAGTTCATTTCCGGAATAAAAAATTCCTGATAATGTACCCCCATGTGATCCAAGATGTTGTTGTCTTTCTGCTTTCAGTCACAAAGAAATAAAAGTTTTTGAAGAAAACATTCCAGGATTTTTTTCCATATAGTGGACTTCAATGGGGATCAATGGGTTAAAGGTCCAATATGCAGTTTCAATGCAGCTTCAAAGGGGTCGACACAATCCCAGCTGAGGAATAAGGGTCTTATCTAGCAAAATGATTGGACATTTTCTTAAAACAATAAAAATGTATTTACTTTTTAACCACAAATGCTCATCTTGCATCAGCCCAACTTCACGCATTACGCAATCATGTTGTAAAGGTCGCGCGTGACGTAGGTGGAAGTACCAACCCAGTGTTTACAAAACAAATGTGCAAAGAACGTCATACGCCCTTCACAAAAAAGGTAAAACGGTAATGTCGGACGATTTTGAAGTTGGAGGAGAAAATGAGATGGAGTTTTTCGCCCTACCCTACCTTTTCGAACTGAAGTACACAGATGAAGAACTAATCACACGTGACCCTTCCAACATGATTACATAAGGCGTGAAGTTCAGCTAGTGCAAGATGAGCATTTGTGGTTAAAAAGTATATACATTTTTATTTATTTATTTTTTTTAGAAGATTACCAATTGTTTCGCTAGATAAGATCCTTATTCCTCAGCTGGGATCGTGTGGAGCTCTTTAAAGCTGCATTGAAACTGCAATTTGGACCTTCAACCTGTTAGTCCTCATTGAAGTCCACTAGATGGAGAAAAGTCCTGGAACGTTTTCCTCAGAAACCTTAATTTCATTGCGAATGAAATCAAAAAGACATGAACATCTTGGATCACATAGGGATGAGTAAATTATCAGGACATTTTTATTCTAGAAGTGAACTAATCCTTTAAAATTGTAAAACTTAGGCCCTAGAGTACATTGGTTTTCATTTAAAAGTAGCACACTTTCTCATGCTCATTTTTCTTGTCCTTTATCTTCCACCAGATCGCCACGATGCTCTGTTTGTGGTGGGTTCGCTCGATGAAACACTGGAGTTGCGAGGTTTGCGTTATCATCCTATTGACATCGAGACCTCTGTGTCTCGGGCGCACCGCAGCATCGCTGAGAGGTGAGAACCTCAAGAACATTTAAACTTCTGTCTGCACTTCCGATTACTACGCTCAACAAGCTGTTGTTGCTATAAATCATACTTGTTTTTACAGTGCCGTCTTTACATGGACCAACCTGTTGGTGGTTGTTGTGGAGCTCAGTGGATCTGAGCAGGAAGCTCTCGATTTGGTTCCCCTGGTCACTAATGTGGTTCTGAAAGAGCATCACCTCATCGTTGGTGTGGTGGTCATCGTAGACCCCGGCGTCATCCCTATCAACTCGCGGGGCGAGAAGCAACGCATGCACCTGCGCGACTCCTTCCTGGCCGACCAGCTGGATCCCATCTACGTGGCGTACAACATGTGAGCTTGAACTAACGTGCTTAAAGCTCAACATGGCACCCAAAGAACCACTCGCAACACGGCCGTTCCTCTGTCAGCACGCAACACGGAGGAAGAAGCCGGCTTGTCTTCTTTCCACCCCTGCGCTGAGCCTTGTACATATTTTTATGTTCTTTTTAATGTGATTGTGGCCTGTTCGACCAATGGCGGTCACCCGGCTCAAGCCATCCAACCTTCTCTGGACCTCCAGGAGGGTGGTGCTCTTCTTTCTGCCCTTTAAAACAGGTGAAACCACATTTTCACCAGTTGCATTGACCTGGTGCCACTTCCAATATGCCTCTTCCATAGAGCAGCGCTTGTGCTCTTGCAGTCAAACCTGAGGGACTAACATGAAGCTTTCCTGCGCACTTTATCTCCTCTCGTGGCTGGAGGAGTGTCATTTGGTTTTCATTCTGGAAGTGCTAACTTAGGTTTATGGATCAACAGTATCACCAGCAAAACAAACATATCTTCTTTTATTTAAAACTGCTAGTCATTTTAATGGTTTTAAAATAAATGCACCACATTTTATGATCGCCTGACAGGTTTCTTTTTTTACTCACATTTCCAACTGTAATTGTAAGAACTGGAGTGAGAAGTTTGTGACGTTGTCTTCACTGAAAGCACAGCAGTTTTAACACAATACATTAGTAACTTGACATCTATATGCATTAGACGTATATTGAGGGTGACAGAAACGTTCCGAGATGAAGACAGTTCCATGCCCAGTCGTTTCTGTCTTCGTTTTGATTTGAGGTGACTGGAAAGGTGAAGAGATGGAAGGTGTTTGTATGTAGACTATATATTGTAGTGTCTCACTGGTGTTACTGTATAAACAAATGGACCCTGTTATTTGGTCCTCCAAAAAACTTGACTGATCTTTCATACTTGATGGCAGTTCTTAGCGACAGTGATTTAGATCATGATGCGAAAACAATAAAAATATTTTTACACGTTACAACCGTCACAAAAAAAGTTTTCGGCATTTTGTCATTCTGTTACTCGTTAGCCCCGTTCACGCCGAGCAAGTCTCTGTTGGTGTGAACAACCCTTCACAATGTTTTCTTGAGTGTTTTGGATGTGTGTGAGAGAGAGCGAGTGTGCTAGAAGGCAAAAAGGGTGTTTTAACCGACTTACGGAAAAGAGAATGTGAGTTAAGAGAGGAAATATCTTTTCTATCTTAATAAAATTACAGTAACATTTATTAGCACCTAACATGTTTATTTCAAAATGGCCTTAGATATCAAAATTTTCTTTCTTCCTGCAGATTGTTTACATGTGAAATTCTGTGCAGCTCCTTTCTTTAACAATGCACACATTCTCATAACTGTTTTTTTGTATTTTAATTCATTTCTTAATTGTCAAAATATTAAGTGTGTTGGTGCAAAATTTACAAAGTTTTATGTTAATTAAATTTATTGTTGTCATCACTGAATCTTTTACTGTCTTCATTTACAGTCATTGTACTGTGTTTTAAGTAATGTGCAAATAACAGTGCTAAATGAGGAAGCATCAGTTTAGTTCATATATATATTTAACTTACAGTTGAGGTAATGTTTATTTTACCAAAATAAGAGGGATTATGCAAAATGCATGTTATTTTTTATTAGTACAGACCTGAATAAGATATTTATATGTTTACATAAAGTCCACAAGAGAAAATAGTAGTTAAGTTTATTAAAATGACCCTGTTCAAAAGTTTACATACACTTGATTCTCATCCACAGCTGTTTTTTTTTTTTTTGTACTGAACAGTTAAACTGCCTGCTGTTCTTCCGAAAAATCCTTCAGGTCACACAAATTCTTTGTTTTTTTGTGTGTATTTGAACCCTTTCTAACAATGACTGTATGATTTTGAGATCCATCTTTTCACACTAAGGACAACTGAGGGACTCGTATGCAACTATTACATAAGGTTCAAACGCTCACTGATGCTTCTGAAGGAAACATGATGCATTAAGAGCCGGAGGTGAACTTTTTTTAATTTAAAGATCAGGGTAAATTTCACTTATTTTGTCTTTTGGGAAATACTTTCTGTAGCTTCTGAAGGGCAGTACTAAATGTAAAACATATATTTAGGCAAAATAAGAAAAATTTACACATCTTCATTTTGTTCAAAAGTTTTCATGCCCGGCTCTTAATGCATTGTTGTTTCTTCTGAAGCATCAGTGAGCGTTTGAACCTTCTGTAATAGCTGCATAACTGAGTCCCTCAGTTGTCCTCAGTGTAAAAAGATGGATCTCAAAATCATACTGTCATGTTGGAAAGGGTTAAAATACACAGAAATGCTGAAAAACCAAAGAATTTCTGGGACCTGAAGGACTTTTTCTGAAGAACAGCAGGCAGTTTACCTGTTCAGGACAAACAAGGGACTCATGAACAACTGTCACTGAACAAAAAACACAGTTGTGGATCACTCAGGTAACAACGCAGTATTAAGAATCAAGCGTATGTAAACTTTTGAATGGGGTAAACTTTTCTTCAACTGTATATTTAACTTATGTGCTGTGCTGAAAATTCTCTATCCACAATTTGGTGTTCCTGGTCAAAAATGGCTAGAAAATCTCTCATTTTGCTTTATATCCAAATAATAGATTCAATCTTTGTGTGAACTTGTTTTCTTTCAGTTAGCACAGGATTTGAATGTTTTTGGAACTGACTGCTCATTATTTGTGCTCATCATTTCAGTTTTTGAGTGAAAAAAGCATTATTCACTAGGGATGTGACGAGATGTCGTCGGTTCTCGCGAGATCTCATGACGATATCCTTGCAAAACATTTTGCAGTGTTTACATTAGAGCTGCACGATTAATCCTTAAAATATGGAGGTCTCCATTCAAACACCCACGCAAACTTTTTCCTGAAAGATTTAGCTAGGTCTATTAGGACTGTTTCACATCGCGAGTGTCAGTGGAGCGTGAGAAGCACGTTTTGTGGCTGCACATGTTAATGAATCAGAGGGTNNGGGTAAATGTGAATGCAGAAAGAGCAACACAAACAGTCTTTTCAACCACATTATAATCATTATTTCTGTGTTACAGACATTTAAATAATAGAAGCACTGGGATAAAAGTTATAGTTTGGCTATAAACACTTATTGTCTACCGTAGCGATCAAAACGAAGTTATCTTAACACTTGTATGTAAAGTAACGCTTATCCTCTTCCGCCAGGAGGTGGCGACAACTGCATGTTTAAAAAAGTACGTCATTGAATCATTCATTCAGGAGATTTCAACAAACAAGTCTTAATGAAGTGAGACACTCACTCCTTCATTGAATGCTTTTTTTATTTTGTTTAAATGAATATATGTTTTTAAAAGACTTAAGCAATGAGCAGTTTGTCAGAACTAGTAAATTATGTTATTTTGTTTAGTTTTCTAATCTTTTTTTCTCCACAATCGTGAGAGAATCATGGTCTCCAATTTATTAAAAACAACTGGGATTCTCAATTTATCCAGAATCGTGAAGCTCTTGTTTAAATGTTGTGTATTACTGCATGTAATTCTTGTGTATTACTGCATGTAATTAAAATGGAAGTTTAATTTCAAAAGTTCAAAATGCACCTACATTTTTTTTTCTTTTTCAGTTGAATAAGACTATTTTCCCTATATATTTCATTGAGGATTTCTTAAGAAAAGTTTGAAAATCTCGTCTCGTCTCGTTCTCGTGAACCCAGTCTCGTGTGTCGTCTCGTCTCGTGAGATAAGTGTCTCGTCACACCCCTATTATTCACAGTTAATTTTGGCAATGTTCTCTCAAAAACTGAGGTGTACAAGCTCAGATCAATGAGGCCTATGATCAATCAGTTCCAAAACATGCATAAACTGTCCTAATCGAAAGAAAATAAATCAATAAAAACCTAAAATCCAAGATTTAGTAATAATATAGAATAAAAAAATTAATAAGTCTTAGCAAAAATTGAATTGAATTTATTTGGGCTGTTTTTAGGTTTTGTAATGTCCATTACAAAGCACATGCTTGCCATTCAAAGCAAGCTTAGTGTAGGTATAAATGCAGGGACATATTAAGAAATTATATTAGTTGCCTCAAACAATCCACACACACTTTTTCAGCAATAAACCAATCTTATGTACATGACATTTGAAACAAACCATTACAGCAAACCATTAAAACATCAGGATACAACCTCCTGCAAGGTTCAAGCTAAATTCTAATTTGTCCACCAGAGGTCACTATATACTCTGATTCTTATTCTTCACTTTAGTTCTTTAGATGTCAATACAATCATGACACATGCACACTCTACTGTATATTTGAATTAGGCCTACTGTATATACATATCATTATATATTAGTAAAATCAGCTTTAATGTAAGCTGTTATTCATTTCACGCTCAATCCAATAATAGTGGGCGTAGACTTTCAAATAAACGTTTGGCCGGTTATATTTTCCACAAGAAGTGGCCTTCACTCGAATTCCAATCAAAAAGTAGCGGTCCTCAATTTTGATATAGCAGTTCAGGGGTCCACCAAGATTTTTCTAAATACATGTACAATACATTATTATGCAATATTCAATAAATATATCAAATAATCACAACATTATGATGTACAGTATTAAAAATGGATTTTTAAATTTGCTATACCATTCAAATGTTTTGGGTCTGTAAGATTGTGTTAATGTTTTTGAAAGACATCTCATATACTCACCAAAGCTGCTTTTATCTGATCAAAAATACAGTAATATTGTGAAATATTATTAGAATTTAAAACCAGTTTTCAATCTGAATATATTTTAAAATGAATTTCAGTGTCACATGATCCTTCAGAAATCATACGCTGATTTGGTGCTCAAGAAACATTTCTTATTACTATCAGAATTGAAAACATTTTTTTTGTGAAACTGTGGTTTTTATAGTATTCTTTGATTTATAGAAAGTTTAAAAGAACAGCACTTTGAAGACATTTATATGTTACAAAAAGAATTTAAAAATATAAAAAAGTAAATCTTACTGACACCAAACATTTGAATGATGGTGTCAATGTGAAAATATTAGTACTTTCAAATCGATTAATCACACTTAATCGCATCCCAAATAAAAGTTTGTGTTTATATACAGTATGTGCGCGTGTGTACTGTGTAAATTTATATGTATATATAAATACACACCCATACATAATTATATTTTAAAACTATGTGTACTAACAATGTAATTAATGTTCTATTTATTATAGCCAAGTATGAATCTCATCAAGTTAGTGTTTTCAAGCATTTTACATTCTTTCCAAAATAATATCTCAAGGCAGTAACAATTTAAACAATACATTTAATTTGTGAACATATGATCAGCTATTCTTTTTAATAGGTAACTTTGAACTATTTTTAAATTTGTCAGATCATCAGCCATCAAAGCTTTGTAAATATTGGTCACAGACAGAAATTTATTTTAAATTTCTTTAAAAAGCTGATTACTCACTAAAAACTCCCACAGATCAAATTTCATGCCATTTCAAGTCTTATTTTGACACAAAGCAGTGCAATGTAAGTTTGAGTTTTAAAATGAGTTTTCCCATTAATGCCATTATATTGTTCATTCAGACACAAAAATATTCAAATATTTCTTAAATACATGTATTTGTGTATTCACAGATAGATACAAATTTACACAGTACACCCACAAACGTTTATTTTGGATACAATTAATCACGATTAATCGATTTGACAGCACTAGAAAATATGCACAATCATATGAAAATCTCCGATTGATAACGGATATGCTACTAGGGTACTAAAATATTTATAAGCAGTTAAATGCCTTTAACTAATTTACTTTTCACAAACCTAAAGCACTAAAAATTGAAACATACCTCACATCCGTCAACACCACCACCGAATTCACCGACACAAAGCATGTCCGCTGACACAGTATAGTCCCAATACTCCGGCTTATTGCACAAGGACCGTGACATTAAATCCACTTTGGCCTCTTGCAGTACGCCAAGATCATCTAACGTTAATAAATGTAAAACATAAAATTTAATGCAAACATCTCCATTCAGCTATTGTAAACACCTGTGATGCCAACTCACCACCAGGTTGAGTGTTGTATCCTGTGATGTGACACGATTCATATCTATGATCGGCAGTATCTTCATCAGGCACACAGATGGGTTGGACAAACTCATTCAACACAAAAGGGGTCTTCATTTGTAAAAGAGCAATATTGTATCGCAGTGTGACAGGATTGAATCGTTCGTGTCTGATAATTCGAGCGACTTCTGACCGCTGTGTGGACCCATCATCAACATCCAATCTATCACTTCCTGCTCGGATCAAAAGTTTTCTATGGGGAAAGTGTAACAACATCATCAGAGGCTACTGTATGTGCGAATAAATACTTACTGTTTAGGATTAAAGTGTACATGTTACCTTTCCTCACGCAAATTTACACATGAAGCTGCTGTCATTATCCAATATGGGTGGATAATAGCTCCACCACAGACCTGAATGAACGGGGCCGATGAATGGGTCTGGTACTGTACCGACACCTGCCAGGGCCAAACGCTCACGTTGACGTTCTCACCTCCGATCATCCGTTTATGTCGATGTTCAACTACTCTCTCAGGCCTGTGTCCGCATAGTACATCTAGGAGATTCGTAAAAATACACAGTTAGCACATTCGCAGACCGTAACTGTTAGTGTACTGATCTCATTGTTTGCAAAGTTAAGGTCAACTCACACTCTGTGGGCGGATAACCGGTCGCGGTAAAATAAAAAATGATCCCCCACCCCAAAGCAACCACAAAAAGGAGAATTTTCATGCTAGGGCTCATCATGGGGTCGTTTAGATAGTTTAGAGCGACAGAGTGCGTGACTGCTGTATTATAACACGAGAAACGTAAGAAATTGTCGGTTGGAAATTAATGGTCAGATTTTAAATTCTATGACGTAAGTCACTGAGTTTTGTGAAGCTTTAACGATTATGTAGTTCAGTGTTGTCGGCAACCGGGACCTGAAAGCTTATTTTCATAACCGGATTACTTATTGAAAAAAACAGGTTCTTTTTAGTGACTGATTGATTCAAACGACTGATTCCTGTAAGTTTTTTTTTAATTGAAATTATATGACGAGCGGTTCATTAATTTTACTCACTTACTGATCGGCAAATTATGGGTTGTAAGACTTTAGGACTGGTTGATCACAACATTTAATCAATATAAACATTTATTAAAATACATGATTGAAATGTTAAAACTTTTTTTAAAATATAAAATCGTTGTATTAACTTGTTTGAAATCTTATATTATCAAATTAAATTATTTAAAAAAAAAAAACGGGAGTTTGATTGACAGGCGATTTTACCAATCATAACCGCCAATCTGCCATTTTTTTTTTATTTTGTGCGACAAATTTACAAACTGGACACAAGAGTAGAATAATTTTGGTGGATTTATGTAGTGTTACGTAGTGTGAACAACACAACGATTTTAAGACAGACAGCAAGTCAAATCGTCTGAACTAGGCATTACACGCCTTTTCAGCTACTTGTTTAATCATATAGCAACTTCTTGGACAGACATCTAGTTTCCGAGACTGGCCGGTATGAGTAACTTTTAGCCAGCAAGCTATTTTCCATCAGAAGCAGAACAATATTATCATCGGCTAGCCTAAGGAACACCGCCGCTGGTTTCAAGGTAACTTAATACCATAATAAACTATTCATGTTAAAGTATTATTGTTTGTATGTACTATATAACAGGGTCTAAAGAGCGTGCGGGAGAGTTTTGCATTAAAATTACATTTTCCATTATTATACTTGCAAGAAGCAGTTTGTGATCAAAATGAGCGTGAAATGCAAAACAGTAACCCAAATTTGGAATAGAGTGTTTGCACTTATGTTACGATTTGGTCCGTCACTCGGATGTGCGGCCATATTGGCGATACCTGGATGGATTGCACGTTTAAAGGATAGCTCCATATTCAGAACAACAATTTACAAATAATTTACTCACCCCTTTGTCATCCAAGATGTTCATGTCTTTCTTTCTTCAGTCGTAAAGAAATTATGTTTTTTGAGAAAAACATTTCAACATTTTTCTGCATATAATGGACTGATATGGTCCCCCGATTTTGAACTTCCAAAATGCAGTTTAAATGCGGCTTCAAACGATCCCAAATGCGGTTGTAAATGATCCCAGCTGAGGAAGAAGGGTCTTATCTAGCATAACTATCGCTTATTTTAATAAAAATAATACAATTTATATACTTTTTAATGCCAAACGCTCGTCTTGTCTTACTCTGCCTGGACTGTTTTTTTCCGGTTCATGACAGGTAGGGTATGTCAAAAAAA
>JAHKKF010534740.1:0-20750 GCA_019740295.1 Labeo calbasu
CTGAAACTGAAACTGCTTTGTAATAATTATTTATTATTTTATTAAATAATATAGTCATTTTGTAAGACTTTTAAATTTAACTCAGTAATTTTAATGATACTGAATAAAGACGATCACAAGCCAATAAAATAACCACGTTTATGAAAAGTAAAAATAAAATTGGACAGAAAATATATGAATATTAAATCTCAATATATTATTTTATTCAGTTCTATGAAACAGAATTAGATTTTTTTTTTTTTGACTAATTATCAAAATAATGTATAGTCCTACAAAGCTATTATTATCAGAGCATGTACGCATACGTCACGAGAGGGTAGCGTCATTTTTCCAGCGTTGTCAAGTACAGCTGTACTACAGCATGTTACAGCACAGTATGCGACGCTGTTGCAAACAGGAACAAGTATACATAGACATTTTCTGTCGGCGCGTTATTTGAGCAGACTTTGCTTTTCCAGTGAGCATAAGCGGTACACGAGTGGAGCATTCATATGGGCCGTGAGTAACTCAACAGAAGGCACATTCATAGAGCGGAATATTGAGCGGTGCGTCACACATTGAGTAGTGCGCGCTGAATACTGCCGGGCGGCGCGGCAGATATTTTCGGTCGTTTATCTCTTTCGAATCTCTATAAAAATTGGCTCACTGTACACTAGCCTTGCCGCGCCCCCCAGTTTGGGAACCACTGACTTAAGTCAATGGTAGTTGTGGTCAAAGTTTTATTCGCGAATCCTTTATGTCAGATATACCACCACCAATACTGACTAGCCTAACAATTTGGATAAGATTCGTAAACGTTTCGCACCCACAGAACATTACAGATGCACAAACGCGGATATGTTCTACATGTCTAAACTATAAAGAAGGAATAAGTCTTATAACCTCAAAGATTTTGCTTAAACAACTTCATCTGCACGCACAATAAACTGTAGTGAAATTTATTTGCCAGTTCTAATGAAAAGTTAATTTATAAGCATATTTCCAGTACGTGCCTCAGGCTCCGTATCGCCAACCCACTCATCAGAATCCTCGCTCGGTAATCCTCGGCGAACTTCGACAGTTGGTTTAACCAGCTCATTCGCTTTTTTGACTCCTCGGTAACTCTCGGCAAACTTCGACTGTTGGTCGAACCGGTTCATTCGGTTCTTTTTAAGTAGTGCTACTTCAGCAGTGCGTCCCGCGTTATCAAACCGGAAGTAAAGTTCGATTCAGTTCGATTTTGTGAACAGGCTCGACCGGTTACTTCCTGAGAACCGGCTCAAAAGAACGATTCGTTCAAGAACCGAACATCACTAATCTCTTCCTCTTTACTAGATATAGCCCAAAATAAATATGAATGACTATCAGAAAGTGTTGAGAGAACGGTACAACTCCCTGAAATGTATCTACGTCTCATGTAATCGCTTAATCAGTGCTCCGCAGCGGAAAGACGTCAATGAAACAGCTTGTAAACTATAGTATCAAGTAACGTCATTACATTTACCTCAGGAAAGTACATACAATGTCCATATAGTCATTAGTTACCTTTAAAAAATCTGTAGAGATGAGCACTTTGCTAAATATATGCAGTATATATTACATATATACATTATATTTGTACATAACCTGTCTTTATTCTTTAATGTAGCCTAAATCTGTTTTTATTACAGATACTGTTTAAATGTTTATATTGTGAAAACGAATTAGAGCCTGAAACATAATAATGTAATTAAAAAGCTGAAAAATAATTGTGGTGCATCACTATTTAAAATGCTATCTTTATTTTTATTGTAAGAACAGCTGCAGTCATATTGTAACTTGAATGTGCGAGGCTTCCGGTGTCGCTTCCGGATATTTTTAGCTGTGCAACAAAACAAAAGTCAGTTATGAAACTTGATATTGTAAACTGGTAGGCCCTATTTGTTATCATATATTACTTTATTATCGTAATCATGAACACTGATTTACAGCGCAAATATTTTTACTGTCTACTGCACTAAAGCCTATCATTGTACTAGATATATTTACCCAAAGCGGCTAATGAATAGCAAGTCTCAGAAAATAGCTTACTTCTGCATTGCAAAATAGTGCTAGAATCAGTGTGTAACCTCATATCTCTACACAACATAATTCAGCAAAATGAGAGAAAAGGTGTACTGTATTTAATACTGTAATGAATACAATATCTGTCATTATATCTTAAAATACAAAAGGGAAAGCACAGGAAATGTTTAATTAAATCAATTTATATGTTCAGAATTTATAAATGATTGCTGTCTGTTTCTACCCCAAATTACTTTCACTCCAGTTCAGATGTATTCACAATTCAAACCCTCCTGGGTCACTGACATGCAGCGTTCAGATCCAGAGTGGATTGCCTTTATAGCAACTGAGAAATCTGGCTCTGATCCATCCCTTCTGTCCTGTGCAGTGAAAAATTGACTTAAACATCTATGGATAAATACAGTATATGAATATGTGAACAGATGACAGTGATAATCATGTTACATGTGTGCGAAAGCAGGAGGAGAAACATTTCTCATCTTTTGCCTCCGGGTTTTCAGCAAAGCAAATATCAGCAGCTGAGACAGAGCGTTCCTTCAATCCAGCCAAAAAAATGATTGTGTGCCTCAGCTCAGTCAGCTCGCACACACAATCCCCTTCTGCACATATTGAGGGGAAAAATCTCTAATCAGCAAATGACAGATTCAGACACACTCATCTGGCAGCAAATCTGTGAAGCTGGCACCCTTCATCTGCGCTATCACACTGCTGTGTTGTGTGAACATGTGCCGTGACCATTAGTAAAAAAAGACGGATTGCTAATCTAGGTATGGCACTGGAGTTTAAACAGATTGAGATGTTTTATATGAATAAATAGAAGATGTTCTCGAAGGGCAATATTTATTTATTTATTTTTTTTCTATAGGGATTTCCCAGCAAAAAATACATCTACATACAAATATTCCTTCAGACTGGGGCTATTATAGTTAAATAAACTAGCATGAAAAATATATTCATTACTTAAAATAAAATATGAAAAACCTAAACGTTTTGCCAAGGCAACATTTCTTTTTATATGTTATCATGTTTAACCTGATGTACTAAAATAATAAAACGATTGAAAAAAAAACATTTTCATTACATGAAATATAATTAACATTTCTTATAATTTAGTTTAAACCTGATGTACTAAAATAACTAAAATAAAAATAAAAAAAAAACAGACTAATAAAAATGAGAAAAACATTTACAACAAAATCACAAAAAAAACAGAAAATAAAAAATAAAAGCTGATTTAAATTATTAATAAAAACCTATAATACATACTAAAATAACACTGCTTCAGACATATTTTAAAATTATTAAAATATACAGCTGTAAACAGCAATTACGCATTAAAAAACACCTGGTGTGCAAAAAAAAGGGCATTGTGGCAATGATGCATAGCAAGCTTTATGTCAATATATCAAAACGCTTCATCCTTGCTTTAAAATGTATTGCTGTGTCACAAATTGTTTGGTCTATCAAAAGGATTTGAATAACTTCTGACCAGCTTGATCTGAACATGATCTGACACTATGGTGGAAAATCCAGTCAAGTTAAAAGAAACAGCATTAATCTGAAGGAAAAATCTGGGTCATTTGGTTTGAGTTACAGTACCTTGCAAAAGTATTCATACCCCTTCTTTTTTTTTCCCCACATTTTGTTATGTTGCTGCCTTATGCTAAACTGCTTTAAAATCACTTTTTTCCACATCAGTCTACACTTTATACACCATAATGCCAAAGCAAAAAAACAGGTTTTAAACATTTTTGCAAATTTATTAAAAATTACAAACCTAAATGATTTAATTGCATATGTATTCACTTCAAATTTAGCTCAGGAGCATTCATATTGCTTGTAGATGTTACTACACTTTGAGTGAAGTTAACCTGTGGCAAATTCAATTGAATGGGTATGATTTGTAAAGACACACACGTATTAATAAAAAGTCTAACAGCTGAAAATGCATATTAGAGCAAAAACCAAGCCCTGAGGTTAAAAAAAAATAAAATAACTGCCTGTAGAGCTCAGAGACAGGACTGCATCAAGCCACAGATCTGGGGACAAGTTTAGAAAAAATTTTGCTGCATTGAAGGTTAACAGAAGCATGTAGTCTCCGTTACCCTTAAAGGAAGAACAACTAGGACTCTTCCTAGAGCTGGCCTCCTGGCCAAACTGAGCACTTGATGGAGAAGGGCCTTGGTTAAACTGGTGACCAAGATCCTGATGGTCACTCTAGTTCAGCTCCACAATCATATATGCAGATGGGAGAAACTTAGAGGAAGAAAAACATCACTCAAACACTCCAAAACAAACACAAACTCAATCCTCAGTGAAGACAATTGAAAACACACTTGGGATTTGCAAAACAGCACCTGAAGGACCCTCAGACTGTGAGAAACAAGACTGTCTGGTCTGATGAACCTCAATTCCAAGCATCATGTTTGAAAGAAACCAAGCACTGCTCATCACCTGCAGAGTACCATCCCAAAAATTAAGTGTGTTGGTTGCAGCCTCATGCTGTGGGGCTGTTTTTCAGCAGCAGGGACTGAGGGACTCTTCAGAGTAGAAGAAAAGCTCAATGCACCAAAATATTGAGATAGCCTTAATGAAAACCCACACAAAAGCATTCAGAATCTCAGACTGGGCAGAAGGTTCACCTTCCAACAGGACAATGACCCTAAGCACACAGCAAGAGTGGCTTATAGACAATTCTGTGAATGTCCTTGAGTGGCCCAGCCACAGCCTGGGCTTGAACCCAATCAAATAATTCTGGAGAAACCTGAACATGTGCGTCTGCCACCATCCAAGCTGACAGAGCTTGAGACGTGAAGAATGGCAGATAATTGCCAAATGTTGGTGTGCAAATCTTGTTGCATCACACCCAAAAAGACTTGAGGCTGTAAAGGTGCTTCAGCTAAGTACTGAGTTAAGCGTATGAATACTTATGCAATGCATCTATTTCAGTGTTTTTAATAAATTCATGAAGTTGTGATAATTCTGTTTTTGCTTTGCTGTTACAGCGCATGGAGTGTAGACCCATGTGGGGCAAAAAGTAATTTAAAGCAGTTTAACATAAGGCAGCAACATAAAACGTGAAAAAAATGAAGGGTTATGAATACTTTCACTGTATAAGCTAAAAACATTTACTCAAACATTTAAACTGGTGGAGGCACTACAGAGTGCTTCAAGTTGCTTAAAAATAAGCAAATGAACAGAAACAATAGGCGAATTTGCTCTATTGTTGCTTGACCCCTAATTAAGGCATCAGTCAAACATATTCTCAGACTGGCTGTCTCTGAGTGTGTCCTGGATACACTAGTGTTAACCAGTGCTCGAAAACTATCAGTTACATGCCAGACGGCCAATGAACGCTTTCACCTTTCACCAACACTTGTCTACTGTTCTCAGTCCTTCAACTCATTTCACCTGTGCTGCAAGGAAAGGCCGTTTCAGTGAGTTTTCACCGAGTTTGAGTGCTCAGACTTGTGTTTGACACAGAATTTAACATTTTAAACTGGAAGTTAAAAAAATCTTTCTTTAAGTCTACAAAGCCAAACCCTTTCTAAACAAGTACGTGATCCAGAGAGAGCGAGCAGAAACAGAGCAGAGAGCATTTGAGTTCATGCGCTCCAGATATACATATAGGTAACTTGAGCTGAGTCTATGCATTACCGGCAGTCCTTCTGTATGCGCGCGTGTATGGACACATAGGGAGATATAGCGAGGAACACAAAGAGAAAGAGAGGGAGGGAAAAAAAGACGTTTGGGAAACTGCAGGTGTGTATAAGGTGACGTAAGCTACAGCTGAATGCCAGTTAAAGGTCAATGACGTCATGCTCATTTTGGCATCTGCATTTTTAATGTTTTTTTAAATGAACAGACAGAATTTCATCAGACAGTGATCTAAATACAACTCTTACATGACAAACATGCTTTCAGTTTCAGAAATAAAATTAATTTTGATATTTTGCAACAAACTGAAATAAACTAAGAAAAAAAAAATTACATTTTTTTGTAATGAATTGTAACACTCACACACATATATTCTAATTATTTTCAATTACAATAATAATCTTTAGAATAATGGACAACTATTTAACCATATTTCTATATATATATATATATATATAAAAGGAATTTTAAATAATGTACATAATTGTCTGTTCAAATTGGATCACACATACACACACAAACACACAGATACATACAGAGGATTTGCACTTTCATCACGGTTTGGTCAGTTAACCGGATGCACGGCCACATTGGAGTGCTCGGATGTAAACAACAGCATTGATTGCATGGTTAATGTACTATTAAATGCATTGTTCTGCTAATTTATGCTGTCTAAACCATGGAGAAAACATATGGAAGCTGCTAAATCATATAGAGAAGGACTTAGTAAGCAGGAAAGGGCACAATATTGAGACAAACTAAAGTTAATAGGTGGTACAGATACGTACAAGCAGCATTCATTAAGATATTAGCCTAATATTTCACCTACCTGACCAGAAATCTAAGAACAAACACAAATGTTGTCAAGATTCTTGCTCTGGAAATCCTGGTTCTGTTTGGCCAACCACAAACACGTTTTGTTCCTAAGACAGTTTTTTGCACTCTTCTCCTTGATTTGTTATAACTTTTAGCAGTCTGTAGTACTCCAAATGTTTTTTTCTGGTCCGACTGATTGGTGCTGCACAAAACATGACAAAATAATTGGCCATTTTCAGCCATTTTCATTCAGTTCAGTAGCATTGTTTCCATTCAGTACCACTAATATGGCTGACTGATGACATGTTGTGATAACACGCCATATGTGTGTACATCTATATACATTTTTAGATCACATTCAGTGTGAAACATTCGTTTGAATGTCCGCTGAGGAAAGCGATATCTTTGTCATACTATCCTTTCATCTGTTAAGAGTGATTTTCAATGAAACCGCTGCTCAGTTCATTTGTTGGCTGTCTTACAAGCTGTTGTGAAAAAAATAACTTCCTTGTTTACAACCCTGTTTCAGTCTCTTTCAATATAAAAGTCTTTACTGCTGACTCTCGTCATCATCTAATGGTGAAATAATGTAACTAAAAACACCATCGCGAACACACAAGCTGTTTCCCAATACTAAATACTTTTATTAAATACTAATGTTATTTATATAAAATATAATTTATTGAATAACAACATTTAAAAAACAACAGCCATCATAAAAGTTGCCAGGCAATTCAGTCAAAAGTGCAAAGGCAGCGCTCTGATATACAGCACTGAACTTACATAAAATATAACATGATGAGATTTTGCCCTCAAGCTGCCAAAACTGTTTGCTCTGGAACAAACAGATTAATGAGACCAAAGACTCCTCATTAGATTTACCCAAAACCAGCTCCATTAAATCAGACCTATCTAAAAGAATACAAAAATCAAGCCATCCATTGCAAAATGACCTGAAATGTTTCAAAGTTTATGTTTTTCCCAGCTGAGACAGAGCTGCTTTTGTGTTAACCAGCATGTAAAGTTGTGTGGGAGTGTCTGTTGTAATCCCCTATTGAGATTAAACATAACTGTTGTGTTGTGCATGTTGGGACATGCTGAACCATGTGAGCGAGGCAGGGGGACGCAGGACACGCCCCTTTAAGCTCTGCGTGTTCCCATACTGCCCATGAGCCCCTCACGGACCAATCAAATCCCTATTACACGCCCACATCATAGCCATCACAGCAGATTAAACAAAGGACCGTCATGCAGAGAGACAGAATGAGAACGACAGAGTAGGAGAATTTTATTAGAAATCCTCAGTGTTGTGAAACAACCTTGTTGGCTATGAAGGAAAGATTTTAACATTTGAAATGTATGCAAGTGTAAAAACTAAAGGGCTATTTCGCCCAAAAATGAAAATTCTAATTCTAATTTTACCATTAACTCACCCTTGTGTCGTTCCAAACCTGTAACATCTTCGTTCGTCTTCAGAACAGAAATTAAGATTTTTTAATTGAAATCTGAGAGCGCCCTGACCCTGCATAGACAGTAACGAAACTACCATGTTCAGGGCCCAGAAAGGTAGTAAAGGACATTGTTAAAATATTACAGAATTAATTTATTAATCTTAAATTCCTTTTTCTAAATACAACGACCCAGAAAACTGAATCAGGCCTGAAAGTAGAAATGGACCGAACACACACACACACAGGCACTGTCACAAATAATTCATGCACATATTTTCATTCTTCACATTACCACTTCATAAAACACAAGGGAGAAACAAACGAACACACTTTCTCCATAATGCTCATTAGTACTCTCCTCAAACCACTCATTTGTCCTCCTGTGGGCCTGATTTTATTAATATTCAGATGTAAACATCAAATAGTGATGTTGTACTGCAAAGTGGGAGTCTGAACATTAAAACTAACTGAGCTTTTACAGCGTGTTGGCTGTAAAAATCGAGCTCAGCATGGAAGACAGATGGCGATTTCCTGAACAACAACCAGAGGCCTGCAAGACATTTATGAGATTATTAGCATGTGGACTCGTCTTGTTTTCTCTCACGTTGGCTCGGGCAGAGGATCAGAAGTGAGCTCAGGGGTTGTCGGGTACATTTACAGGTTCAGGAGGGTTCGTGACAGATACTGCTTTCGACAACATTGGGAACTGAATTGATTGCTTGGTCTGGTTTGCACAATGTGGGGGCTGCTAACACGCTGTATTATCATACCGGTGCACAGCATATGGACGATGTATTATAAATGACTGGGAAAATGCAAATGATTAAACATCAGCACTAGAACTTTTCACTGTTTGCTTCACATCACTGGTCTGTGTTTATGAGAAACGTGCGGATACATTAAGGATTTGTCTGACCTGTGAGCACGCAGTGAGAAATGAAAAGCCCGGATGAGAGCGGAGCAATTACAAAACGCTTTGAGCAGTGAAATTGCTGCTACTGTACAATTGCAATGACCGAAATAAAACTTTTTGTAATAATAACCAGAAATTCAGTTTCTAATGAGTTAAGGAGCAATGCCCAAGGCTGCTTTCTAAGATGTTTTTGTAGAGTGAACGAAAACAGTTCTTTTTAGGTGAAGCAATAAAGGGAATAAGTTGGATTTTCAAGACTTACGAAAAACAGCTGCACCAAGTACGTAACCCTTATTTATAGTAATATGGATGTAATGTGGTAAAATGATATCAGATACCATCAGTAACATTCTGATTTGATATATCTGATATATACACTACAGGTCTAAAAGTTTCAAATAATTAAGATTTTTAATGTTTTTGAGAAGATGTCTTTTATGCTTACCAAGGCTACATTTATTTGTTTAAAAACACAGGAAAAACAGTAAAATTGTGAAATATTATTACTATTTAAAGGAACTGCTTTCTATGTAACTATATTTCAAACTGTAATTTATTCCTGTAATGCAAAGCTGAATTTTCAGCATCATTACCCCAGTCTTCAGTGTCACACGATCCTTCAGAAATCATTCTAATATGCTGATATTTCCTAGAATTTTGGTATATTTTTTTTAAAGGAAGAAATTAATAGGCTACTTATATACAAATATGCAGTACTGTCAACTGATTAATCGCGATTAATCACATCTAAAATAAAAATTTTTGTTTACACAATATATGTATGTGTACCGTGTATTTTTATGTATATATACACACACATAGTATATATTTAAAAAAATGTTTAAATGTATTTACATGTATATATATATATTCATTTATATTATTTTATTCATTTAATTTATATTATATATAAATATATCTAATATATAAACAACATATTTTTCTTAAATGTCTACGTGCATGTCTGTAATGTGTGTATATGAAATATACACAGTACACACACATATATTAACAAAAACTTATTTTAGATGCGATTAATCGCAAATAATCGTTTGACAGCACTACAAGTATGAAATAAATGAATCAAAAGTGACAGTAAGGACATTTATAATATTATAAAAGGTTGTTCTTTTGAACTTTCTATTCATCAAAAAAATTAACATTGACAATAATAAGAAATATTAATAACTAAGCATCAGTAATTGGTAATGACTGTGCGCCTAATCAGCATATTATAATAAGAATATATAATAAGAAACTGATAATAATAATGAATGTTTCTTGTGCAGCAAATCAGCATATTGATTGATTTTTGATGCTGAAAATTAAGCTTTCTATCACAGGAATAAATTACAATTTAAGATATTTTCTCATATTTTAAATTACAATAGTTGCAACAGTTTTACTGCTAATACTGCATTTTTTGATCAATAAACGCAGCCTTAGTAAGCATAAAAGACATCTTAATTATTCCACACTTTGGAGGACCAGTATATTTTTGTCTTCAGAAATTTTCCAATAAAAAAGAAATATCCAAATTTTGTGATGACATAAGTAATCAATGCTATACTTTTATTTTGCCCCCCAAAATGCTCCTGTGTTTTCCCAGTAGCTGATATGGGAGCAGGTGTCAGTGTGTGATGTGAGTGGGCGTCTCCCTCTGTCTTTGGCGGGTCCAGAGAGCAGCTTGAGGCGGCTGCCACCAGACTCTGGGGCTCTAAAGATCAGGTATGATCCCTTAAGCCTCTCAGGATCAAGTGTGCCTGGTATCTCCTTTTACCTCACACTTCCAACACTTAGTGAAACACTGAAACACACTCACCCACTTTAAACTGAGACGCCTGGTCCGTCAGCTCCTGATGGTCTTTCACCAGCATCATGTGCAGAATCCCGAATGAGTTCTGGATGCCGAAAATCGAGCCGTTGCACCACGTAGCGGCGAACACCACGACCCAGCCGAAGCCTCCCTCAGGGGGGACGAACCCCGGACCCGGGTGTGCGCCGGGCGGCGGCGTCTCCGGACGCTTGTCGGGGCAGCCGGTTTGTATCAGCTGCACCGTGCTGTCCTCCGGGGCGAGTTTACGCTCCGGTTCCTCGTACTCCCGCGGGTCTTTGTGCTCCATTGCAGAGCCTTCAGTATGTCCAGCCTGCGGTTCAGTGGTCGATTCTTCCGAGTCGGGTGTCCCACTGGCTACTCCTGCAGTGTTTTCATCGCTTTCTGGGTGCATCCTATACGGAACGGATGCAGATGTGTTTCCAGAATAACTATTTTATCATAAGCTTCCGAACGAGTGGAAAGAAGAATAGAAATAAATCCCCTCAAGATCTGAAACTAAGTCAATCTCGTGTCGCTTTGCATGGATGATCACTCATAATCCGATCGATAATGCCCAAATCCTGTTATGAGAGATCACTCTTCATAATAAAGCAGCAGCAGGACTTCCAGCAAACTGAGGAGAACACAGTAAGCGCGCGCTTTAAACCGAGTCCAAAGCTCTTTGCTCTCGGTTCACATCCCTTTTATCGTGCACCGACTCCTCCTCTATCATTTGTTGAATATTTACACCGGATCCCGGTGGGCTGCTGCTCAGCTCTGCTCACTTTTGCACTGTGTAACAGTGAAGCGTTCTGAAACGTTCCGAAACGCTCATTCTGCCAGAGCTACAATGTAACCATTCAACGTTCTATACATTATCGCCATCCCGCAGAAGTTACAATATAACATTTAAACGTTCTAAACAACGCGAGTGCGACAATGTATCAATTTAACGTTCTAAAAACAACAACAGCGCACATTCTGTGAACGTCACAATGCAACAATGAAGCGTTCTAAAGAACAATGCAGTGTAGCAGTTCCAGTAAACAATCTCCACTGAGCAGATCCCGCTGGAGGAACGGATTTAAAATTCCACCGGCGCAGGATTACGGAAAGAACCGGATACCGGAGACCACCCCCTCCTCTGTGGCTTCAGCCCGTCCCGCAATTGGCCTGAAACAAGGAAGCGCGCGAGAAACTGTATTTATGACGCGAGAAGAGCGGATTTACAGTCTTATAGGTGCCTCCTGACACATTTACAACCAGTGAAACGGATGAAACCGAGAGCATCCGGTGAGCACTGCATTTGATTTCCCGGCCGGAGTCGTTGCATTTGCAATGGCAAGTGCACAGTCCATCAATGCTAGTCATAAATCAGACAGTTCCAGACTGGAATTGGGTCAAGGGCATCGTTTTGAACGCTCTCCGGGATCGCGGATGAGAGTTTGGTCGGCGTGGAATCGGTGCATATAGAGGCGTGTTTGGGAAGCCATGGCGGGTTATTATGGTATGGAGTGGGAGGATCCGTGACGCGCTTCCCTGTACAGTAATGCCTCTAATGTGACCAGAGGGACACATCCACACATCCTTCCATACATAGGCCTGTGTGTGCTTCCCTAATATCGCGCTTTTACATTAGGCAGATGATTTTGTCTGTACTCAACTTTGAAAATGTTTATACTATACATTTTATTCAAATACGTGCTTTCGAAATCGCGACGCAGCGCTCTTTCAGTTGCACTATAGTACCATGTGTTTTGGAAATGCAACACCAAGGCTGTAGAAGTGCATTTAATATATGATCATCTTGCATATTTTGCTTGCATATACTGACACTATACGCGTCCTCTCCAGCTATTTTCTTTGGTTAATATGCAGTGTGTTAATTATGTTTGAGTGATTTTATAAATCACAGGTGTATATGTATCAGTTCAAATCGCAATAAGCGCTCCTGACCACTAGAGTGCAGAACAGATCAATATATGAGCCCTGATGAAACGCATTAACAGGCCACAACCTTTCCAAATAATCTGAATGAATAATATTAGTGGAAGCGCTTATTTAAAAGCTTTTGCAATATAACAGCATACAATGGTTGTCATTAAATGATTTGACCTGTAGGGGGCGCGATGAGCAAATAAATTAATGTTTTGACTTCAAATTTTGTATGCAAACGACCAAAATCTTTTATTAGCTGAGATTATTTAATTATGTCTGCCAGTAACATTTCTTTGTAATATATGTTTAAATATATTTCGTAAATTAATACGTATTATAAATATTATATTTTATTGTGCGTGTATGGTAAATATTTTTATTAGAAACATAATATTAAATATTATAAATATATATTTTATATATTTATGCATTTAGCAGACATGTTGAACAGTAATATTTTTTAAGAAGTCTCTTCTGCTCACCAAGCCTGCATTTATTTGCTTTTTCAAAAGTACAGCAAAAACAGTATAATGTTGAAATATTTTTACTATTTAAAAAACTGCTTTCTATTTAAATATGTTTTATTTAAAATGTAATTTCTTCCTGTGATCAAAGCTAAATTTTCAGCATCATTACTCCAGTCTTCAGTGTCACATGATCCTTCAGCTAAAAATCATTCTAATATACTGATTTGCTGTTCAAGACATTTATTATTATTATTATTATTATTTTCAGAAGTATCCAAAAATCAGCATTTGTTTGAAATAAAAAGCTTTCTGTAACATTATACCCTATACCATTCAAAAGTCAGTATTTTTTTTTTACTTTTATATAGCAAGGATGCATTAAGTTGATCAAAAGTGATGTTGAAGACATTTATACTGTTACAAAAGATTTCTATTTCTGATCAGTGCTGTTCTTCTGAACTTTCTATTCATCAAAGAAACCTGATTCTACTTAGCTGTTTTTGACATAATAATAATAATAATAATAATAATAATAATAATAATAAATGTTTTTTGAGCAGCAAAGTGGAATATTAAAATGATTTCTGTTTAATATGCACAGACTTCCATGTAAAAAGATTTTTAAAAAATCAGAAAGACATATTTAAATTAAAACTGATTGTTTCCACAAAAAAGAGTCTTGTCTGTGAATGCTAATAATCCACAAACTGTGGCTCTCAGGAACACTGTAAGTGAACATGTACTTTGAATGTCATCCAAGAATATGTGATAACAGAAAAAACATTGAGTTGTTGGAAATCTGGGTCAGGATGTCATATTAATGGAGTTTTAAATCAAATAAATCATGCTTTTTTTAAATAACTACGTGATAACTTTTCAAAAGAGTATCTCAAAAGAGTATTTATTGTATTTTTAGCTCAGATGATGTAAAGAAACAAATATAGCATTTGACATGAGTGACAGCTCATTATCAGGGGATTATTGATACACACAGCCGTGAGTTAGTGCTTGTGCTGGATCATTTATTCATAGATCTGTGGGTGGATGTGTTAGTAATTCATGAGGGAAGTTCTGAGAACAGCATTGCTTTACGGGGAACAATAACATTTTCAAACTCTCCTGTTACATAAAGATCTGAAGCATTTAAACAAATGTAAGAGCTTCTAAAGTTTATGAAGTCAGTTCATCTGTTCATCTATCTGTCTGTCTGTCTGTTTGTCTATCTATCTATCTGTCTCTCTCTCTCTCCGTCCGTCCATCACCTAACTGTCTGTCTGTCTGTCTGTCCGTCCGTCTCCTGTCCGGCCGTCCATATGTCTGTCATCTGTCTATCAGTCCATCCACCCATCTATCATCTGTATGTATATCTGTCTGTCTTTCTGTCCATCTATCTATCTATCTATCTATCTATCTATCTATCTATCTATCTATCTATCTATCTATCTATCTATCTATCTGTCTCTCTCTGTCTGTCTGTCCGTCCGTCCATCTATCATCTGTATGTCTATTTGTCTACATATCTGTCTCCATCCGTCTGTCCGTCATCTAACTGTCTGTCTCTCTGTCTGTCCGTCTGCTGTCCGCCCGTCTATCATCTGTATGTGTATCTATCTATCTATCTATCTATCTATCTATCTATCTATCTATCTATCCGTCTATCATCTATCTATCTATCGATCCATATCTATCATCTGTCTATCTCTTTGTCTGTCCGCCCATCATTCTGTCTATCTATCTATCTATCTATCTATCTATCTATCTATCTATCTATCTGTCGATCCATATCTATCTGTCTGTCCGTCTGTCCAGTCATCATCTATCTGTCTGTCTGTTCGTCCATCAGTCATCTATCTATCGATCCATATTTATTGTCTGTCTGTCCATCCATCTATCATCTATCTATCTGTCTGTCTATTTGTCCGTCCATCATCAATCTATCTATCTGTCTATCTATCTATCTATCTATCTATCTATCTATCTATCTATCTATCTATCTATCTATCTATCTGTGTTTGTCCATCTTTCCATCCATCATCTATCTATCTATCTATCGATCGATCGATCCATATCTATCTGTCTGTCCGTCTGTCCATCTATAATCTGTCTATTAGTCTGTCTGTTCGTCCATCCATCATCTATCTATCTGTCTGTCTGTTCGTCCATCCGTCATCTATCTGTCTGTCTGTCCGTCCATTTATCTATTCGTCTGTCCGTTCGTCCGTCCGTCCATCTACCTATCATCTGTATGTCTATTAATCTGTCCGTCTTTTTCTCTCTATCCGTCTGTCCATCTATTTATCATCTCTTTGTCCATCTATCTATCTCTCCGTCCGTCTATCTATCGATCTATATCTATCTGACCGTCCGTCCATCATCAGTGTATCTATCTGTCTATCTGTTTGCCATCTGTCCATCCATCCATTATCTATGTCTATGTCTGTCCATTTCTATCTATTTGTTTGTCCTATTTAGCTAGCTATTTAGCGATACTTATATACCCAACTTTATATATAGTGTTGTGCGATAATCCAGTTTACATTTATATTTATATACATTCATTATGTTTGTTGTATATTAATTAAATTTTTTTAGAAAAAGCCTAATATTCATAGTAACACCCTGGCAACCATGGCAGTGAGTTTTGCAAGGCAAAATCTAGTTTTCTGTCTTCTTTCCCACTGACTCCATTAATAAAATATGGTTTCATACTCAGGCCAAAATCATGACATGTGCTTTCTAAAATGTAGGACATGTTTTCTTTTCCTGTGACGACGGGGTCTCAGTGGAATCAGAATGTGAGACTGGAACAGAGGTCAGGAGTTCTGGAGGCCTACTTATTCCCTATAGATTCAGATTCTTTTAATAGTATGTAGTGGAGAGAGTGAAAGACTGAACGCCAGGGGTCTTCAGGAAGCAGTGGGTGGAGGAATGAGACATTATGAACTCCACTGCCAAAGCGTTTGCCTCATCAAATGAAAACCAGTCTGGCTGTTGTGTCTGTATTTTGACTGTATCTGTCTGTCCATCTGAGATTGAGTTTACAGCCCTTTGACAACTTTACCTTAGAAACCAGTAATGTTTTCTGTAGGAGTCAGTTTGTTTGGACCAGGGCATGTTGTCACATGGGGAAGAAGTCACAAGGGCTTTGCATGTACCAGTATGTTTTGACTCAAAAACCAAGTTTCACAAATACTTAAATATACACTCCTGGTCAAAAATTCAAGAAATCACTCATGCTCACCAAGGCTGCATTTATTTGATCAAAAATACAGTAAATTATGAAATATTATTACAATTTAAAATAACTGTTTTCTGTATGTATATATGTAAAAATGTAATATCTTCCTGTAATGCAAAGCTGAATTTTCAGCATCATCACTCTGCTGTTTCTGCTGTTTAATTAATTGTTTTGTACTTTGTAATTATTTTATACAAGGCTGTTGGTTCCCATTGGATTGGACATGTGAGAAAAGGTCAGTGTATGTTTAATGAACTTGATCTTTTTTTTCCCCCTGACCAATATGGTGAAAATAGCTTGTTTGAAGTCAAGGCTTTAAGGTTTGCGTCTATGCAGAATTTGACTTTCAAAAGTAAACCCACCTGTAGTGTTAACAGAGACAATTAGCCCCGACCTCCCCTATATAGTGAGCAAAAGCAGGACTGTCGATGTTCAGACAGTGAATGTGTATGTTTTGTCTTCCTGATCTCGCACACAGACGCACGGTGTTCACCTGACATGATTGTACATGCCTGACACAGATTTTTTCACCATGATATTGTGACTCGCTGTCTGTGAGATGTTTCTGAGTCAGGATGTGGGCGTGAAAAAGATCTGACAATATCATTCTGATCTCCAGCACGACGGCATCCACAACCTCAATGGAAAAGCCTCGCAACATGGAAAATACCTTTTACATTTTACTGAGTTTTACATTCTGAGGGTGATCCTTACTAGGTTCACTACAGTCATTTTGACGACATTTTGACTCTCCATAGCATGCAACTAATTTTTGTTACAAAATATACTATATAAATAAAAAAGTAATGAAAAATTATATAAACAAATATATAGTACAATTTACAATAATATATATATATATATATATATATAATTAAGATATATATATAATATCATTATTTATTTAACAATTAATAATTTTTTTACTAATTTATTTCACATAAAAAATAAAGTCATTAATATTTTGACACTAATTAATATAATTAGTTTTTATTTTTATATTTTTTGCTTCCTTTTTAATTTTAAAGTTGTATTAATTTAGTTGTTTTTTGGTTTTTTATTAGTTTTTAGTTTTAGTATATATATATTTGAATTTATTTAGTTCTGTTTTAGTGTTAAACCAAAAAAAAGAAAATGTTACTATATGAATATATATATATATATATATATATATATATATAATTGTTTTTACATAATTATTGTATACATACACACACACACACACACACACATATATATTTACTTTAATGTGAGATATAATTGTTTTTACATAATTATTTTATACATACATATATATATACACTATAATGTGTGTATGTGTATATATATATATATATATCACACTGAAGTAATGAGCAATTGTTTGATAAATGTAATAACGTCATCTATTGATTTGTGACTTGAAATGCTTCCTTATGTCATGAGATTCATCTGAGTGTATATATGTGCATATATTTGGCTCTGTTACCGCTAAGGGAACGAACAGTGAACAGTATTGTGGCTCATAAATGGCAATGAAACCCCTCACCACCAGCGTGACCATATAAGGACGGGTTTCCTCTTCCCCTCGGCCTGGAAAACACCACAGTGGATGTCAATAGAAATGAATATCAGCCGTCTTGTTCACTCTCTCTCTGTCACGGTGGGTCATGCTCTACTGGACATACACAATTATAGAGGAGAGGAATGTGAAGCCGAGCAAATTAATGAGCTGAAACTTCATACATCGTAGGTTTTGTAATAAGGAGGGCTTTTTAAAGACATAGTTGGACTAAAAAAGAGCAATGTTTCAGTCAGTATTTACTCTAATGTCTTTCTAAACCCAATGTATGTTATTTTTCCCATGAAGCACAAAATGAGAATTATTGAAGAATCTTTACACAGCTCTTTGCCAGATAATTATGTATCATAATGATCAAGTCTGTCCATTAAAATTAATTTTAAAAGTCAATACAAGTCACTATTCACTCAAAATCTTTACCTCTACTGCAAATCGCATTCTGCATATTTGAACACTGAAGAAAAATTGACATCGGATTTACTTTTTTAAAAAATTCACTCAGAAATTAATAGTAAATTTTACAATAAATTACAAAGAAACGACAAGTAATTTTAAAGTAGAAAGACTGAAATACTATTTTTTTTTTTTTCATTTTGGAATTGCACTGGAATTTTTTTAAACAATTTTCATTTTTATCAAGGAAAAATCAAATAACACTACATTTTAACTAACAATTAAATGTTTTTTTTTTAAAGTAGAAAATAGTATTTTTTTGTCAAACATACTCTAATAATCTGTTTTATTTACAACTTTTTTTTTTTAAAAAAAAAAGGTAATTTTGTGGTCAAAAATAAATTCTTAGAAATTAGGATTTCAGTGATTAGCAACTTTAATTTGTATTTCACACAAAGTTGTCATAAGATTTATAGTGAAAACAGTTCACAAGTGGTATGATCTACTTTTATAGAGGTTTTAGGGTTTTTTTGTCTTTTCTAAATTTGCACACACCTATACTTTCTGTTAATATTTTAAATTAAATTTAATTTTTAGATTTATTGTTTTCAAATTAATTTCAGATAAAGTTTACGTCATTTTGTGGGGTTTTTTTGTGATTTTTATTTTTATTTTTTTATTTTTTTATTTTTTTTGGTATGATTGTATTTTTTATTTAACATTTTTTAGTTTATTAGTTTATTCAGTTAATTATTTACTTTTAGTTATTTTACTACATCACGTTAAACTAAACAAAAATGAGAAATGTTGCCTTGGCATCTAGATAAAATATAATTTAAAAAAGTACTGTAAAAAATAAAGATAAATAAGTAAATAAATAAATATTTTTATTTATATTTACATTTTTTATTATTCATAAATTATTATTATTATTATTACAAAAAAAGGGCAAAAGTACATGACAAAATTACAAAAACTTAAACTAAACTGAAAAACTGAAAATATAAGAATAAAAGCTTATTCAAATATAAATAAAATACTGCAATAGTATATAAGTAGTAGTAAAATCACATTGCAGCTGCCTTGATATTTAGACACTGTTAGTAATTTGGTAGAATTTAGAGCTAAAATGCTGTTTTAAAATGTTCTACATTTTTAAAATATACTTTTTATGGTTTTAGTTAACTATAATAACCCTGACACGCCTGCACGTACACGCACAGGACGGGACACCCAGATGAGTTCCAGCATGTCTCCTGCAGCTCCTGCTGAAGAAATTAACATGCAGAGCAGCACAAAACTCAGCGGGACTCACAAACAAACTTGAAAGAAGCCGGGACAGAGATGTGGGGAGGGGGTGGATAGAAGAGGGTCCTGGAGAGACTGAGAGAGAAAATCAACGCGTCAAGATGGAAATGTTGCAAGCTTAAAAGAGTGAGGCAGGAGGAGGGTGGGAGGCTGGCAGACGGGTGAGGGGGTGTAAAGAGGGAGGGACTTTAGTGGTAAGAAAAAAGGGAAGGTGAAGGAGAAGAATGCATTAGACTGAGAGAAAATAAAGCAGTAGTCTGCTGGGGAGAGGATCTCATTCAAGACGGGAGCAGAAACCATTCAGACTGCTGTCAAACAGGTACGCTCATTCTTTTTACTATGGTTTTACTGATGAGTATAAAAGGAACTGCATTAGTGGACTAATAGCATGGTATTTTACTTTGGGAGTCACCCAAAACATTACAACAGCTACTACAGATATTGTGACTATACTATATATATATCCAAAGTAATTAGTGTACCTTTAAATCTTTTTGATGGTTTTATGTAATTAATTGTATTATTTTTAACATACTTTTAATTTTTTTTTAGTAAAATTAGCCAATTGAAATACTATTATCATTATCGTTAAGATATATTTTTTAATATGTTTAATTAGTTTTTATTTTTGTATTGTTTTATCACAGTTTTATTTTAGTATCACTTATGCTACTGTAGTTTTTGGAAACATTTTAAACTAGATTTTCTGTTTCCATTTGAATTTTAGATAAAGTTTTGGTTATTTATTTGTATTTTTTATTAACTATTATTAATTATTTTTTATTTTTCATTTAATTTAAATCTTAATTATAATATTATAATGTATGATATTTTAATTCAGTGTAGTGTTTTAGTTTTTTTGTTATTTTTAGATACTTTTTTAATTAGTTTTTATTTTTGTATTTTCCATTTTCACTTTAATTCTAGTGGATTTCGTTTTAGTAATGTTGCTGTGACTATTGTATATTTATTTATAGTTTTTATTTCTGTATCAGTTTTATTTGCTGTAGTTTTTGTTAACATTTTGAACTACATTTTTTATTTTTCTGTTTCCACTTGGCTTTAAATAAAGTTTTGGTTATTATGTTTTTATATAGTTTTTATTAATTTTAATTGTTACTTCTTTTTAAAGTTTGTATTTTTAAATTG
>JAHKKF010534741.1:0-13133 GCA_019740295.1 Labeo calbasu
AAAAAGTGTTTTTATTTTATGTGTAAAATAAGGATTTAAAATGTATTCACTTTATTTTTATTAGCTGTATTCCTATTTTGCTTGCGTAAGGACGAAGGCTTTAGATAGGAAAACTCGAACATAACAACCCAATAAGACAATTATGTAGTGCCAAAAAACTTCCCTATAGCAAACCAAGAAAACGGACAAAAAAAAGAGCAGAAAAAAAATCAAGAAAAGACCAAAAAAATAAAGAAAAAGCAAACCAACATGCTTACGCGTTGCCTTTTATATATCTTTTTAAATGCATTTTATAATATATGAACTGAAAACTCAATGCCTTACCTTTGCTGTCATTTCGCTGTTACCTTTACTTCCCTTTCCATACCTCTTGCATAGTCTTATTAATAAAGACAAGATTAGGGTGTACAATTTACATTGGCTGGGCTGAGATTGTGTCAACAATGAACATCATCACAACTTTGAGCTAGTTAGTTATTGACTAAACTTGCACAACTTGCAACAAGCATGTTTGTTCCTCTTCACAGTGAGTGAACTTTGCTTAGATCCAGTGTTTTATACAGGAAAAGTGAGTGTTGTGTGTGTTTTCATTACTTGAAAGCAGCTATAGCAGTAATAACTAGCATAGCTATACTGAAACATGAAACTCCCACTGTCTCCTCCCCCTGTTGCTCTGTCTTTATAATGCTCACAGGCATCTGCTGCTGTTGTGTTTGTCTTGAAAAGTGTCTGTCATGTGGACGACTCTCCTTAAGTTAGATCTGGCCTCTGTAGGCCTGGCTCTGTCTCTGTTTTTCATTTTTATAGTTGTGTTTGAAATCTTCAGGATTAATTCCTACAGAGGTCAAACTCCACCTGGCCCCACACCGCTGCCTTTTGTGGGAACCATACCGTACTTTTTAAAGAACCCCATGGAGTTCATCAGATCGGTGAGTGTTTGCTTTGAGTGCAGAGGCTTTGTTTTTGTGTTCTATACTTCAAACGAAGTTCGTTATTCGTTTGGGGGCAAAGAACGTTCGAAAAGTCTGAGCGACGGCAAACTGTATTCGAACATTCCGGTGTCCCCGCGCTAACGGAGGCGGGGTGTAGATAATGTAAACATGCGTCGCGACCCTCGCGTGTATCACCTAAACACAGCAACGATGCAATGATGAAATGTATCTGTGTGAGACGGCTACCAATGGTCAGGATATTATAGACAAAAGCATAATGATTAGCAGCAGTTAAGAGTCAAAGTAGGGGAGCGCGGGGCACAAGTTAACACTTTTCAGAATTTCTCAGTTTGTGTAAACCCACGTGGAGTTTAGAGTATAATTTTTATCCAGGTTAATTTCACACTTGTCTATTAAAAATATATCGTTTTGTTTCATAATTACAGTGTATACGTTTTTCGTTAATTACCTCAAAAGAAAGCATGTGAAATGTGACAACATGCCCCGTAGGTGGGGTACGTTGTAACACGACCATATGACAGCTTAACTTTACGTGAGTATGAGCATGCATATCTCTTCATCATAAATAAAGCGCACAAGAAACTATGAGCATGCAATGTAGTTGTGTCGTCAGTTAAGACACGAAACTACCAAAAATGCGACTAAATCTGCAAACTGTGCATGCATGTATGCATACTGTATATGCGTCACTCATTGGAACGTCTCTTAAATGCATGTACAAAAAATATATTCTTCAATTCGAGATAAGGCGCAATCGGATATGTGTGCTGATGTATTTTTATTTGTAATTTACAGTGTTGGGGAAAGTTACTTTTAAAAGTAATGCATTGCAATATTGCGTTACTCCTTAAAAAAAAGTAACTAGTGACGGTAGTTACTTTTTATGGAAAGTAATGGGTTACTTTACTTTTGCGTTACTTTTTAAATCTGGGCAGGGCGTGCTTGTTTGTTTTTAATATTAAAAGTTCAATTTATGGCAAATGTAAAAGCCTTTTCACACCATAAGCTTCAGGCTTTGAGAAAAGTGAATTCATATCTGTACAGTAGACTGCAGAAGAAAAAAATCAACTCCTGAGCAAGAAAAAAAGGACAACAAATGTTAGTTTATCTAAAGTAATTTTTGCTTATTAGTATGGTTAAATTGGATCATCAAAGGTCAGCAGCAAAGACATCGTTAATAAAATCGTATTAAATGCATAAAGGATATTTGTGTTATTTAACATGTAATTATTGCAGGTTTGCGTCATATTCTGAGTTGAATTTCACTGTTTTTATTCATTTTGAGGAATACTGAATCTGTTTTTTGTGAGCGAGATGCATTAATGCATGTTCACATTTATTCTAGAACTAACATTTTACTCCCGATTTCTCTCAACATGGGCACAGGAGAACTTTAATCAACTTTAATCTTCAATCACTAATACTAGAAAATTGGCACTATTTATTTTTTGTTAAATTGAAGAGTACAAACGAAAATGAAACTATTTAAATGCATAAAATATTCTGGAATGTATGTGCTTTTTCACATTCTTACCCATGTCTCATCCATGAGTATGCAATTTTCAATGCTTGTTCAATGTTGGAGAACAAGCTTTTGGGGGTTTTGAGAACCAGAACGAAGCTGACTGAGCAATAAAGCTATAGTGAACCCTTTTATTAAAATACCTGGAGGTGAGGAATAATACAACAATTGTTCATGCAGTATGACTTGATCTAATTCAGAAATATCTCAAATACAATTAAATACAAATTTACTGTATTCAGTTGTGTTTTAGGCACTAAAACCGTCTAGTACTTTATAGTGTCAAACACATTTTTATATTGAAATAATGAACATTTCTGTGCCCCCCCCAAACTGGTTAAAACTACACAGTCTCAGCATGATTATGATCACTGTTTTGTTTTACTGTCCCCTCCCTGGCCACCCCTTTAAAAACATCCTGGCTCCACCACTGGCTACTCGCCGCCTTATCTCCACTCTTTCCTTTCATTCTTTTCATGGTTTTGTAAAACTTGCCTTGGAAGTTTGTCCAAGTTGCTTTGCATAACTCGTGTTTCATTGCAATTTCTTTCCAGGAATTAAATGCCGCCTTCGAATCTTTAAAGTTTGTCTTTTAGTATGAATATGTTAAGCTTAAGGTTATCTAAAGTATTTCGGGGCCTTTACTCAGTAAAATGTACATGCTACTGTATGTTGACTTCATGCACAGGTGAGACAATGTCTAAACCGCTGTAGTTGTGTTGAAGTGCTGTGACATCTTCTCTTTGCAGTTATCTCAATATGGAGAGATGACCACTCTATATCTTGGAAGAAAGCCATCGATACTTCTCAATACAATCCAGATCACGAAGGAAGCCCTGGTCCAAAATGCTTCATCTTTTTCAGGAAGGCCAGCTATACCACTTCTAATCTGGATCACTGAAGGATATGGTCAGTACTGGCCTGCACTGAAAATGTTGGTGTTCTAGGGTACTGGTATAAAAAATGTAAAAGCTGCTGTATGTAATTTTTTGACTCTACTCTGTCGGAATGTTTTGATTTTGATGGAAACCACAGCGTATTGCAGCCATGGAAGCCAGCAAACAATTCGACCTGACCTAAAAAGCTTCAGCATCCATCTAAAGTGTTATGAGGCATTTTTTAACGTGCATAGATGTTTTAAGTACGATCAATTTATTTTGGTTTACAGTGTAAAAGTCCAAGTGTTAAAATCCAAAGTATACTTCACTGTTTACGCGTACACGAGGGTGAACATACAGCGCGCGTTATGCGAATTTCGTCATCAGAATAGTACGTACACCACGTGATTTTTGTAACCCCTGTTCTTTGCACATGCTGGTCGCACATGCGCATTGAAGTTATTTTGCAGTAACCGGTTGTTCCACAAGATGGCAACAATGTCCCAGGCTGTTGTTTTATAGTAGAAAACGAAACTAAACAGAACAACAACAATAAACTAGCGGAGACTGCAACAACAACAGATGCTCACATTGACAAAAGCTTGTAAGTAGGACTGGCCTCTAATAGTCGACTAGAACAGTCTTAGTCAACCAAAATTTTATGTGGTAATACAGTACAATGGGCAGGACATCCAAACGCTCACCTCTCGTTCATCAATGTCAAATATGACTTATCATCTAAAATATGTAAGTAGAAGCAACTTTACATGGTCACCGAAAAATGCACTGTTGAAGTGTCTGTGCGGAGTGTGGAAGCTAAATAATAATGCTTTCTCTGCATGAGATATAGATGCCGGTGCTGTCATTTGCACTTAAAATACTCCAACCTTTTTGGTAATACAGATAAGAGTAATACATCTTTCGAATCTGTAAAAACTCTGTCTGAAAACAAAAAATTATTTTGTCAGTAAATTATGAAGTTAATGCGGTCCCCGATGTGCTTTGACAAGCTTAATGTGCGCACTTGATCGTTTATTAGGCTATGTAGGCAATTAAAGGCTCATTATTATGATTTAAATGGTTTATTAATAAACAGGCGATTAGTTGACTAATCCTTAAAATGAACAACTACTAGTCGACCAGAAAAATCTTTAGTCGAGGGCAGCCCTACTTGTAAGTAGGAGGGTACGAGACCGCCCAAGTTTGGTTTAAAATAGTTGTTATCGGTCATAACTTAGGGGGAAAAATACAGCAGACACTGGACATGGATGAAGCTTTCCAGAGCGTATGTGTCAACGCTAGCGTACACGTACAAAAATTAAGTGTACTTTGAGCTTAAGGCTTCCATTGTAAGTTTTGTATTTGGACTGCAGTACCCATTTCAACCTCTAGCCAGAGGCTAGAAAACTGAAATGAAAACTGAAAAAGCAAAGTAATTGCAACATTGTTGGCAGATGGCGTAACCAATGGTAAAGTTCATACCATATAAAGTTCATACTATGGCTTTATATAGAGACCTTGCTGGAAAATAAAGCAGAAGCCAGCTTCTTGCATTGCTTTTTGTAACTGGATCTGGGACTCTGCCAGCCAGTGATGCCAAGGTCAGCTTTGTAGATTATCTTGGTCAAGACCTATGCATTCATCTAAGTTGTCTGTCTTTATTCTACTTGTCTTTGTATATCCTTTGAACTCTAAAGGTCTGTTCTCTCACTATAAGGTATCATAATGGCCACATATGGTCACTCCTGGAGGCAGCAGAGACGGTTTGCTCTGCACACGCTCAGGAACTTTGGCCTGGGGAAGAAGTCTTTGGAGGAACGTGTGACTGAGGAAAGCAGTTACCTGGTTCCTGAAATGCTCAAATTGGAAGGTTATTGAGAATTTTCAGACTCTGTTTGAATGCTTTCAATGTTTAGAGTTGCTGTAGAGTCTTAAACATCATGCAAATAAATAAATGCTTGGTTAAGTATTTAGGTTACCTTCAAATCCCTTAAGTCATTTCTGTTGTTATAGCTATTTAAATTAATTTACGTGGCTAGATTCTCTTGAAACTCTTAAAACAGTTCTTGCCAGAGACTAACACAAGGTTTTCTTTGTTGAAGGCAAGCCTTTCGACCCCCAACATGCAATACACAATGCCGCTTCCAACATTATCTGCTCCATCGTGTTTGGGGATCGTTTTGATTATGATGACAAGCGCTTCGCATGCCTTCTGGAAATCGTGAAGGAGAACAGCATTCAGACAGGGTCACTTGTCGGACAGGTATGAACAAGTACTAAATATGTTTTTAACTTACGACTATTCTAATATCCAACTGGATCAGGAGGTGAATCTATGCTATGTCAAATCCTCAACTTCTCAGCTCAAGAATTATTCATTAAGGAACATATGATTGTACAATGGGAACTACTTGACTGGGGATGTCCTATCCTGCTTCTGGAGGTCCAACTTCCTTGCGGAGTTTAGCTCACTTAAGAAAAGGTCAGGATTATTTGAAACTAGGCAGTTGTTTTGGAGCTGGTTGAAGGTGGTCTTCCAGTAGCAGGACTGGAGACTCCTGCAGATGATGCTGCATAGTTAAACATAGCTTTTTTCCTTTCCAGGTGTTTAACTTGCTTCCCATCATCAAACATTTCCCAGGGCCACATCAGAAAATCTATCAGAATGCCGAAGAGTTTAAAGCTTTCATAAGGGATGCAATCAAAGCGCACAGGGAAACTCTGGATCCAGACGGTCCACGGGACTTCATTGATGCTTACCTGCTAGAGATCGAGAAAGTGAGATCATCATGAACAATCACTCTAGAAACTGTATTATCCACTCTCCTTGATGATAGTTAGTGGGAGCTTTACTCCCAGTCTTAACTCTGAGTCGGTGACAGGAATTTTGTTTTAGGACCAACAATATCCTAGAAGTGAAATCACAGTAAGCTGCTAGGGAACTAAATATGCTTGGATAAACTGGAATGCTTTCTGTTTTCCTTGGAGCAGCAAAAGTCCAACGAGGACTCTACGTTTCATGAGAATAACTTGGTTATGTCAGTATCTGACCTTTTCCTGGCTGGAACCGACACTACAGCAACCACCATCAGATGGGGGCTCATCTACTTGACTCAAAACCCACATGTACAAGGTACTTGTAGCTTAAAAAGTAGAGTATTGTGCCAGCAATGCAGATTGACACAAATTGCCATTGTAAAAGACAGGTAGTCCCATCCCAAGTGCACCTTTGTTTGAGCTAGAAGAGCAAGGTTTTGAAAGGTTTTTCCAGTGGCTTACTTGGACTAGTATTCTAATATTGGAAAACCTTTACTCGTCCTGTCTTGTTTCATTACAGAGAGATGTCATGAGGAGATTGTTCGGGTGCTGGGGTACGACCGCTTGCCCAGCATGGATGATCGTGACAAACTACCGTACGTGTACGCCACTGTTCATGAGTTTCAGCGCTGTGGAAACATTGTACCCTCTGGCGTCTTTCATGAAACGACTCAGCCTGTTAAACTACGAGGATACGACATCCCCAAGGTAATGAATGGAGCATTGGTGTCTTGATTTAAATAATTTTGCTAACAAACGTTGTCTTTTTAGGGCACCGAAGTATATACTAACTTAACAGCAATTTTGACTGACAAGGAGCAATGGAAATACCCAGACACTTTTAACCCAGAGAATTTCTTAGATGACAATGGACATTTCTTCAAGCCAGAATCTTTCCTTCCTTTTTCCTTGGGTGAGCCACCTGTGACTATGAATTCAATAGACCAACAGCGAACACTAGGTTGATAAAATTGTGTTTTATCTCTATTTATCAGGTCCGAGGGTCTGTCTCGGTGAGACCCTAGCTAAGATGGAGCTCTTCCTCTTCACCGCTTCTCTCTTACAGCAGATTCGTTTCTCCTGGCCACCTGATGCGAAGTGTCCAAACATGAATGGGATTGTCAGTTTGGTCCGCTCTCCTGAGCCATTCAATATCATCTGCCACAGCAGAGGATCCAAACAGTGATACATTAGTACACTTTCCAACATTCACAGGAGTTTCCATCTGTTTTTAGACATGCCTCTGCAACTTAATGTTAATAGTTTTAGCCTTCAAAGAATTATATTTTTTTACTTTAATAGTTATTGTTTTGAAAAAAAGATGTAATGTAGCATTTGGGCCAAACAGACACACAACAGTTTATTAGATTTACCAAATAAATTATTCATGAGATTAACAAATAATCACAGACCCTTCATATAATCCACAACACTAGGTGCCGGGATGTCTCCGATGGCCCACCAGGCCCCTGATTACTATGGCAGCCAGGACACCTCTGCCAGACTTTGTGACCTTTATAACCTAAAAGAATGTAGAGACAATCTCCCCCCTACTTAATTCTCTCTAAAACAAACACGTACTGCTATAGGAAGTGACTTCTTTCATTAATTCTTAGACAAACCTTTCTGTGAACGAACACGCATATCCCCAGGTCATTGTGTATATTATTACTGTTCTTGTATATTGTCTTTTGTATTGTATACTGTTTTATGCATGTGTTATGATGGATCACTAGTTAGTATAATCCCACATATACCATGTTTGGTCTCTCTATGATCTAAAAGATGGTGTATATGTTCATATTTATGCAACATATTAGTGTTTTTAGATTTTTTAGTAGTTTTTCATTAACGTCCAATCAAATTAAAAATGCAAAATACCATGCTCTGAACGAAAGAGTCATAAACTTTCACCATTGGCTCGATGACCTCCCGGAGGTGTGACTTCAATAGGAGATAAAAACCTCACACCAGTGACCCGCCTGGCGCTTTTTAGTCTCTTCACTCGTCTCTCATCACCTTCCCATCTTCTGGTTAGTAAGTTCGTGCCTGCGCAGCCATGACTGGCAGGCCTCAAACAAGCCAGTCTACGGCTCTTTTAGATCCTGAGAGGATGACGAGGATGAGCTAGATCTCATCTAAGGACTAACTAAGCTCGTGCCAGGCTTCGGTCTAGTCTTTTCATTCACCAAAGACCTCCAGATTTCAGCTGGATCTCTCTCAGCTCTTGGTTGTTCTTTACTTTCCACCTGGGAAGAAACTCCCAATCACCACTGAGCCAGAACATCTTTGGAGTTCATCACTTTTCAGACCTGGATAAGCATGATCGCAAGTCCAAACCTTGAAACCATCAAGACTTTCATACGAGACTACATTTGGAAGCTCATTCAACGACCAAGGCAGTGCAAGGTCGTTTAGTATAAGCAGCAAAATGGTGTTTTACCATATTATTTTAATGTGTTTATTATGAGCACACTGGTTTGTAGTGCAAATAGTTTTACCTGTTTACCGCACATTGTTATTCTTCTCATTGTTTCCTTATAGCGGCTAATGAACCGGAAGTCTCACCCATATTCTTACTTCCGATGATAGTGAAACAGTAACACAATAAAGTATGTATTAGCTAACTTTAACTAACAATGATTTATTATTTTTGTTAATGTTAGTTATAGAAAATTAACCTTATTTTAAATGGTTTCCAGTGAAACTATGAAAAACCAGATGCTGCCTAAGTCGCATTATAAATTAAACAAACAGCAAGATTAATTACATCTAGTATTCCTACACAACACTTTTACTAATACATTTTGTTTGAACACTTCTCTAGCGTACAGTAATGTTATGGTTTAATTATTAAAGTAAATTTAAAGTGTTCAATTTCCAGTTGATGGCAGCAATGTTCTACTAAACTATAGCCCTTTCTATCGTTATCTCCATGAATTAAACTAAAAAACTAATATTTAAACTAAATTTTACATAAAATGTCTTGCATGTTCTGTGGTGGCAAATCAACATTACAGTCAACAAAAGAAATGATGAAAGACACTTTACTTTGTAAACCAATCCCCAAGAGACTAACTTATTTGGAAACCTTTTAAAAATTTTTTTTTTTTTACAGTTTTTATGTTTTATTTTCCTTTTATCTCTGTGTGTATCATCACATTGATTTGTGAGACGAAATGTCAAATATTTTAATGCCATTATTTTTGGAGGGGTCCAAAAAGTGTTTTTATTTTATGTGTAAAATAAGGATTTAAAATGTATTCACTTTATTTTTATTAGCTCTGTTCCTATTTTGCTTGCACAGAGACAAAGGCTTTAGATAGGAAAATCAAACGTAACAACCCAATAAGACAATTATGTATTGCCAAAAAACTTCCCTATAGCAAACCAAGAAAACCCCCAAAAAAAGAGCAGAAAAAAATCAAGAAAAGACCACAAAAATGAAGAAAAAGCAAACCAACATGCTTGCACATTGCCTTTTATATATCTTTTCAAACGCTTTTCAAACTGAACTCAATGCCTTACCTTTGCTGTCATTTCGCTGTCACCTTTACATCCCTTTCCACACCTCTCGCATAGTCTTATTAATAAAGACAAGATTAGGGTGTATAAATTCCATTGGCTGGGCTGAGATTGTGTCAACATTGAACATTATCATTGACAGCTTTGAGCTAGTCAGTCATTTATTTGCACAACTTGTCATCTGCAGCATGTTTGTTGCTCTTTGCAGTGAGTGAACTTTGCTTTGATCCAGTGTATTTTATACATGGAAAATGAGTGTTGTACAGAAGTATAATGTATGAATGTTTAAAACCTTGCAGCCTTAGCAGTAATAACTAGCATAGCTATACTGAAACATGAAACTCCCACTCCCACTGTCTCCTCCCCCTATTGTCTTTATATTGCTCACCGTCATCTGCTGCTCTTGTGTTTGTCTTGAAAAGTATCTGTCATGTGGACGACTCTCCTTAAGTTAGATCTGGCCTCTGTAGGCCTGGCTCTGTTTCTGTTTTTCATTTTTATAGTTGTGTTTGAAATCTTCAGGATTAATTCCTACAGAGGTCAAACTCCGCCTGGTCCCAGACCGCTGCCTTTTGTGGGAACCATACCATATTTTTTAAAGAACCCCATGGGGTTCATAAGATCGGTGAGTGTTTGTTTTGAGTGCAGAGGCTTTGTTTTTGTGTTCACATTACTCTGTACATGCTATGTTGACTTCATGCACAGGTGAGACAATGTCTATGCCACTGTAGTTGTGTTGAAGTGCTATGACATCTTCTCCGAGCAGATATCTCAATATGGAGAGATGACCACTGTATATCTTGGAAGAAAGCCAGCAATACTCCTCAATACAATTCAGGTCATGAAGGAAGCCCTGGTCCAAAATGCTTCATCTTTTTCAGGAAGGCCAGCTTTACCACTTCTAATCTGGATCACTGAAGGATATGGTCAGTACAACTTTAAAGGTGCTATATGTAATGTTTTGACCTTACTAAAGCATAAAAATACCATGTTAGCGGATGTTTAGGAAATATGTTAAGGTCACACTGTTTCTCCAAAAAAAAAAAAAAACAATGCTGCAGCCAGTTGTTCTAATTTGAAATGTGCATTCCGTGTCGGAATGTCTGATATTGTTCAGATCTGTGTAATTCCGCCAGTGTACCAATAGTATTTCAACACTGGGTTGCCAGTTGGTGGAAAACACAGAAACCATGGAAGCCAGCAAACGATTCTCCCTGACCTAAAAATCCTTAGCATCCATCTAAAACATTATATGGCATATCTGAATGTGCATAAATCAATTTGTATAGACTTCCAGTGTAAAGCCCAAAGTATACGTCACTTTTTACTGGTCAGCGTACAGCACACTTGATGCGAATTTTGTCATCAGAACAGTATGCGCACCACCCGATTTTTGTAACCTCTATACACATGCGCATTGAAGTTATTTTGCAGTAATCAGTTGTTCCACAAGGTGGCAACAACATCCTGGGCCATTGTTTTACAGTAGAAAATGAAACTAAAGAGACAGAACAACAACAACAAAATAGAGGGGAGTGCAACAAATACAGATGCTCACATTGACTAAGGCTTGTAAGTAGGGGTGTCCCCTAATAGTCAACGAAAATAAGCTTGCTCAACCAAAATTTTATTACTTGCTTAGTCTAAGGAAAACAGATCCACAGGAAGTGACAGACAGATCATTAACCGCTGGTTTATGTAGTAATACAGTACATTGGGCAGGACATCCAAACGCTCACCTATCATTTATCAATGTCAGATGTGGCTTATCATCTAAAGTATGTAAGTAGTAGCAACTTTACATGGTCACAGAAAAATGCACTATTGAAGTAATGTGCCGGTGCGGTCACTTGCTCCTAAAGTACTCCATCATTTTTGGTCATGCAGATAAGAGTAATACATCTTTCAAATCTGTAAAGACTACACCTAATTGTGTGCACTTGCAATAACAACAAAACATTGTGCTTTTGTAAAATAATGAAAGCAAAAAAGATGCACTTACTGAAGTTTCGTTCTCTGAACTTGAGCGTGTCAAGAAAAAAATATATCTATAGAGAGCGAAATTTGACCACCAATTCAAATGGAAAACAAATATTCACAGATTATGTCATCCTTATGAAACATGCATACAGGTGCATCACCGACTTCATCTCTTAAGCCGAAAACAAAAAAGCACTATTTTATCAAGTTTAGTTAATGCAGCCTCTGTACAGTTTTTCTCTGACGCATTCATAATCATTACTTCTGCCGGTGTGCTGTGGCAAGCTTTATGTGCGTGCTTAAGCGCTTATTATGCTATGTAAGCAATTAAAGTCTCATTATTATCATTTAAATGCTTTATTAATAAACATGCGATTAGGCGACTAATACTTAAAATGAACAAGTACTAGTCGACCAGAAAAAATCTTAAGTTGAGGGCAAGCCCTACTTGTAAGCGACGGGGTATGAGACAGCCTAGCTCTGGTTTAAAAGAGTTCAAAAATATTCATCATCGGTCACAGCTTAGGGGGAAAAATAAAGCAGACACTGGATATGAATGAAGCTTTTCAGAGCGCATGTGTTGACGTTAGTGTACATGTGCAAAAACGAAGTATACTTTTGGGCTTAAGGCTTCCATTGTAAGTTGCACTCATGGCCCTCAATCTGGCAACCCACATGAGCATTGAGTCTGGTGAAGGGGGGATGGGAGAAACAATGTTTTGAATTTGGACTGCAGTACCCATTTTAACCACTAGCTGTCAACATTACATACTGCACCTTTAAATTGAAAACTGAAAAAGCGTAGATGTCATTACCATTGGCTCTCCATTATGAAGTTCATACTATGGCTTTGCAGTAGAGACCTTGCTGGAAAATGAAGCTTAAAACCAGCTTCTTGCATTATTTTTTGTAGCTAGATCTTGGACTCTGCCAGCCAATGATGCCGAGGTCAACTTTGTAGACTGTCTTGGTCAAGATGTTTAGGGCTATGCATCCATTGAAGTTGTCCGTCTTTGTTCTACTTGTCTTTGTATATCCTTTTAAAGGTCTGTTCTCTCACTATAAGGTATCGTAATGGCCACATATGGTCACTCCTGGAGGCAGCAGAGACGGTTTGCTCTGCACACGCTCAGGAACTTTGGCCTGGGGAAGAAGTCTGTGGAGGAACGTGTGACGGAGGAGAGCAGTTACCTGGTTCCTGAAATGCTCAAATTGGAAGGTTGAGAATTTTAGTCTCTGTTTGAATGCTTTCAATGTTTAGAGATGCTGTAGATTCTTAAATACAATGCTGTGTTTCCTTAAATGCAATGTTTCCACGCAAAGGATGTGCAGACTTCAAGTAATTTAGCACCACTGACGGAAATGGTCAAGCTCACACAAAAAACACAATATTTTTCATTCATTTTAATTAAAAAAAATCGATGCAGCTTTTAAATGTGACTTCTTATTTTAATAGTT
>JAHKKF010534743.1:0-29697 GCA_019740295.1 Labeo calbasu
ATGCTGCTTTCATGCATATAATCAATGGTGAACATGAAATCATTTCAAAATCAGCCAGGTAGCCATATGTTTTTGCTGTTCACATGTTGTTGCGTACAATCACAAATAAGTTTACCTTTGTGAAGTGGCTAGCACTTGCATGTATTTTTCACATCACCATGGGAACCGCTGAAGTGATTAAAGACAGTGACTCACCCAACCCGAGCCATGTCAGATGAGCATTTGAGACGCACAACCTGAGTGCTGAATCACATGTCTTTTTAAGCATGTAACGATGCATCAACCTTCCTTCCTGATGTGAATTATATTTTTAATTGGACTGCATGTAATAGTTATTAAACATGCAGTGTTTGTTGGACACACAGGTGGATTCATCTCAGACTTGTTGGCGTAGCCACTACTGTCTACATACAGATTTGTAAATGGATATGAAAATTAGGGGTGTAACGATACATGTTTTTGCACCGAACCGTCACGGTACGGGCATTTCGGTTCGGTGCATGAGGCCTTACAATGAATACAGGCAATTCACCATCACTCCAGAAGGGGGCGCCCGCAGTAATGCAACTCTGTTTGATAACTGCAGGCAGAAGAACAGCGGATGCCAGGTGTTGCGCACTTGAAAACAAAGCCCACTAGACAGTAATCATGTGCTGATTCTGAACGCGTGATTCTGATTCGTGCGTTGTTTTGAATGTTGAACAATTGTGTCAACATATGTATATATTCTATATCCCACGATCCAACAGAGGATACAGAAAATTCATTAGTTTCTATAGGGAAAGACTGCCTAGTTAAATGTTTAGCCATGTCTCTACTGATATTTAACCTCAGTCATGTTAACAACTTTACAGGATGCGAATTTCACTAACATTGTAGTATAGGATCGCTCTATGAAAAAATCGAAATGGTTAATTATAGACATAGTAAGATAGAAACTCACCTGTTCCCCACTCATGTTGGTCTGCTGTATTCCCAGAAAAGGTAAATGGGTGTTTCGGGTCTCAGGAGACTAGTGTAAATGGACCGACAGCGCCATTTGCTGTTTTTGGAGAAGAAAGTTGCTCAGTTGCATTTGTGAGAAAATCTGCCTGCACGCATAGGCTGCGTTACTTGTCGCACAGTTTTTTCCCTTGTCAGTCATCAGTTAACTAAATTAAATATATTTCAAGTATTTATTCCTTGTATGTATATATGTACTGCAGATTTTATAACCTATACATGACATTAATTTGATATAATATTTAGTATTTTTACATGTAGGTGGAATTTTTTTTTTTTATATACTACTGTCTGTTTAAAATAAATGAAAAGAAACCTAGCATAGTAGATAGGTTTTTTTTTCTGTTGCACTGAAATCGTATCGAACCGTGACCCTCGAACCGAGGTACGTACCGAACCGTGACATGAAATGAAAATGTATCTGCACTGATTTTGGTTTGTATTTGGGTCTGGATGTGTATGTCTGGAGTTCTGGGTCTGAATGTTTATCCGTGTCCCATTTTATCTTCAGATGTGCCCGTTTGTGTGTTCAGTGAAATGAACTGTGTAAGCTGGCCCAACAACTGTGAATATGTGTGTCCTTTTTGATTTTGTCTTTGTTGATAGCATGCTTTTAGCAGTTATATTACAGAGTACCACACAACAAAAAAACATAAAAAACACTACCACTCAAAAGTTTTTGAACAGTAAGATAAGAATTCTCTTCTGCTCACTAAGCCTGCATTTATTTGATCCAAAATACATTGAAAGCGGTAATATTGTGAAATATTTTTACAATTTAAAATAACTGCTTTCTATTTGAATATATTTAAAAATGTAATTTATTCCTGTGACCAAAGCTACATTTTCAGCATCATTACTCCAGTCTTCAGTGTCACGTGATCCTTCTGAAAGTTTTTCTCTGAAATCTGTTGCAGGAGACAAGTGTCCATTTGCTCTCATTGCACTGCCATTTAGAAGAAACAACTGAGATATTAAAGCAATCTCATTTGTTTTTTTTCTGATGGCTCTGTAGGGTCACTGTTTTTTTTTTTTTTGTGCTATTTTGAAAGCAGTCAACCCGACATGACAAGGAATCCAACTAGTGTTATATATAGAGAGACTGTCAGAAAGTGAGTGAGTCTCTAAAATCTGTGAGACAGTGAACACCAAGGTCCCTTTCAAGGTTCTTCTCTTTGTTGCTTTGTGTCTTTGTGTTTGAAAGCACGAGCAAGGGCGAGAGTCAGAGTGAGAGAGTGTGAGAAAATAAAATGAGAGAAAGACAGATCTAGAAAAAGACAGACTGAAGGGAGAAAGAGAGGGAGCTAGCAGGTGGCCCATGGCCTGTTTTAGCCTGTTTCCTGTAATGAGCTGAGCTGTCTGTTGAGCACGGCGGGAGAGACGAAGATGTGGTACTCGTTTAGAAGCCGGTAGAGAACAGAAAGGTAGTGCTGTTGGAGCAGTTCATAAAGACAGACTTCCTCTCGGCGGGATCCTCCTGATCTGGATGCTGCATTGGGCAGTTGATGGTAGTGCGTTCTATCATGTGTATGTGATACAACACAGTAGATTTTAAGTTAGTTAAATGCACCATACAATTTTAATACAAAAAACTATTAATACACAAATGTTAAAAAAGCAAAATTACCAAGTGCATTCCTTTCACTAGAAGATATATTGTCCTTCATGTGTTGTGATTATTAACAAATTTTATAAACTCAAGATTGTACACAGACGAAATTAGGTGGATGATTACAAAATATTTGGTAATTACCTGTAGGTTATGTATTAATTCTAATATGTTCATTTCATAATGGTCTTCTGATGTCTCTTTTTGCCTATTGTTATCTTATCTGAGTGCAAAACAATGCTTGTAAAGTTTCAAGATACTTAAACATAAATAGTGTCATAGAGACTGCAGTGGTGGAGATTTTTCAGTCACTCTGTTACTTGTTTTTGCCAGTAGGTGGCGACAAGTGACTGTTTTTTGAGGGAGTCATTTGAATCATATATTCAACTGATTCATTCAAAAACATTTGTTCAGGTAAAAACCTTCAGGGAAAACACCTGTGTTTTATTGTTGCTTTGTGAATATTTGTGGCACAAAAGTAACAAAACTGATTGGCAAAACTGCTATCTTAACTGTCTATCTATCTATCTATCTATCTATCTATCTATCTATCTATCTATCTATCTATCTATCTGTCAGTGTTGTGAAATGAGGAGGCAAAACCCTACTTTTTAAAATCAAATGTAAATTCATGTCACAGTTACATTTTGTTTGTTAAACTACTTACAGGAAATGAAACAAATCTATTTTATATTTTTACATTAACAATGTAATCAAGTATTAATCTCATCAAGTATTTTTAAATAATAACTCAAGGCATAACGATTTAAACGATAGATTTTATTTGTGAATTTATGTTCAGCTATTCTTTTTAATAGTTAACGTTTAACTATTGTTATTATTTTTTTTTTTCAATCATCAGTCATCAAACCTCTGTAAATATTGGTCACAGGCATGGAGATTTAATTTTTATATTCACTAAGCTGATTACTCACTAAAAAGTCCCAAAGATCATGTTTTCATGCCATTTCATGTCTTATTTTGACATAACAAAGTGGTTATATCTGGGTAATTCTACAGAAATGTCCACTTTTGGTATAGGAAGATGTCTTAAAATGTATTTCTTTTTCTAATATTTAAACTTAGACCACTTTATTAGATTACCTTTTGACTTTACGAATGAACATAAATGACAGCTCAATAATTTATTTATTTATTTTTTTTGTGCATTTATTTACCCGTAAGGAAGGTGTCACCAGTGACAGTAACACCAGTGCCAATTTTCAAGAAAAATGCATTTTACAAAATGCCTGCTGCAAGGTATCAAACCACATGTTGTCAGTCATGGTATACTCACTAAATTAAGCAGTTTAATCCATTTGTATTCTATTTTTTTACAATTTCCTAACAATAAAGAAGGTCATACCAGTGAGTGCAACTAAAAGCTTCATATGAAATTATGAGATAAATGAGAACATTTCTGATAACTAAAAAAGAGACAGTGGACTTATCACGGACCTTTCTTTATACAGTAGATCTTCAGGAAATAGGAAGAAGGAAGTCAAGTGATGTCATCAGTGTGACTTTTATTTCAAAATAAACCATTTTTGTTAAACGTAACACCAGTGACATAACTCCAGGGGACCACTATTTATATATTTTATAATATTTATTCAGCGTTTTGTTTTTTTACTCCATTTACATCATATATTTGATAGTTATGAATACATTATTGTATTTTAAATGGTAGAAAAACCTGTTTTTGACCTCAAAATAAAGCACTTCTCCTCTGTACGTGGCTGTGGGGACAAGCAGTTTTGTGGTACTTGGAATTCGATATAATAATTAAAAAACAAATATTGCCACGTTGTTCAAATAACGTTGTTTCATTTTAAAATATAAAGAATTTATTAAAGTGTTTTTCAAGTGCAATATTTCTGTAAAGTCTAGGTACAGGAAAATGGACATTGTCATTGAATGACTTGAGTTGTTTACTTACTTTTTAAAATTAATCTTTCCATTAACGCCATTATATTGTTCATTCAGACTGATTCAGGGCTCAGGGGGGGTTTTCTAAAGACTGCTTACAGTCTTTACTCGTCTAGTCATTATTGTTTTCATGTTTAATAAACATTTTTGGGTTTTTATACAGTAGCTTAGCAGCACAATAGTTTTCATTTGCCACACCTATACTCATCTCGTTAATGTTTGTTTCATTTAAACTTAATATCCCTTTTTGTAACGTCTGGAATAGTGTGTGTTTATGCGCTTTTGATCCACGAGGAAGCTGCTATTTAATTAGACAGGCCCTCCTGAGGAGTACTCAAGCGAGAACGCTTATACCCTGCGAGCAACAATTGCGTATGCTTTTGTGAGACACGCACACACAGAGCTGTCTCAGTGTGAAATGTGGCACTCGGAGGATTTATCTGCTAATTCAGTCTCCTGCGAGCAGGCGCCACACACATTCTGTTTATTTAGTCAGGATGAGGGCCTGTTAGCGTGTGGCTAGAAGGATCAACACAGGGCAGTTAGAGTACCACTCTCTCTCTCACCTGTTTGTCTTCTTTCTTTCCTTCAAACTAAGGGAGCAGTAGGACTAGACAGATGACTAGAGGGCATGCCCACTGTCTGACACCTGCTGTTTTCATTTTCCATCCCTTTATTTGTTCTCTCAGTCCCTGTCTTGTTATGTCTGTCTTTCACGCTTTTTTGGACCTCATGTTGTGCTGGGGTGCACTGGGTGCACTTTAATATGTTGCCTGAATGACTGCTGTCATTCAACAACAAGGAGGTCAATATTACCTGGAGAAAGCTTAGCTATTTAGCGTTAGCATTTCCATTCATCTCAATGGTAGTTGCTCGGCTTGCTGGTGCAAGACACCTGCTGTTTTCAAATTCAAACATCATGTTGTTCCAAACCAGTATGACTTTCTTTCTTCTGTGTTACACAAAAGAAGATATTTTGAAGAATGTTGGTAAACAAATGGTCTTGGGTTCTTTGGACTTGGAAAAAAAGGATTATGAAAGTCAGTGGGAACCCAAAATGTTTGGCTACCAACATTCTTTGAAATACTTTCTTTTCTATTCCGAAGAAGAAAGTTTTACTCGTTAGAGCGACATGAGGGTGAGTGACAGAATTTTCATTTTTAGGTGAACTATCCCTTTAACAAAATAAAAATACAAGAAAACAGCCTTAACAGTATGGCAATGTACAGCGCAGTGCAGTGTAAACCCAGAGAGAAGAAATATGACTTTTGAAAGCAGGCAGAAGTTGAAGAGAATTAGAAATATTTGAACTATAATAAAATGTTTTGTTAATCCAAGCACAGTGTGTATGGTTGTCCCACTGTGCATGGTGAATACTCAGCAAATGTTACTTTGGAATAATATCATTTTATTAGAGCCCTGGAGGGCTCTGCCTTTCTTTTTATGCCTGTTTTTGTCCTCAAGTGGTGTCATGCAAGATTTTACCCTCCCGCAGAATCCGTTCCCTCTCAGAACCCAAAACAATTCTATTGGCTGAAATATATGTTAACAAGTACTTTTTTCAGTGCCAGATTTGAAATCCTACAAAATTACTTTGCAACGTATGTTGTCTGAGCTGTAACTGTAATGTGGCAATTAATGTCTTTTAAGTTATAAACTACGTTTTTGAACAGTAAGATTTTAAATGTTTTTAAAGAAGTGTCGTCTTCTCACCAAGCCTGTATTTATTTGATCCAAAATACAGCAAAAACAGTAAAATTGTGAAATATTTTTACTATTTAAAATAACTGCTTTCTGTTTCTGTTCCTCAAAGAAGCCTGAAAAAAATCTACTCAGCCTTTTTCAACATAACAATAAATGTTTTTTGAGCAGAAAATCAGAATATTAGAATGATTTCTGAAGGGTTATGTTATTGGAGTAATGATGCTAAAAATTCAGCTTTAAAACCACAGGAATTATTTGCATTTTAAAATATATTCTAATTGAAATCAGTTATTTTAAATAGTAAAAACATTTCAAAATTGTACTGTTTTTGCTGTATTTTGAATCAAGTAAATTCAGGCTTGGTGAGCAGAAGAGATTTCTTTTAAAATAAATAAAAAACCAACAAACAAATAAATATATAAATAAATAAATAAAAAACCTTAATGTTCTGAAACTTTTGACTGGTAGTGTATATCACATACAATATATCATGTACCTAAAGCTTTAAATGGTTACATTTAAACATTACATTTTTTCTTTCTTTTTTTTACCCTACCATTCAAAAGTATATGGCCAATAAGATTATATAAAAATACATAAATAGTTTTATTCAAATATAACAGCAAATACATTTATAATCTTACGAAAGATTTCTATTTATTTTCTATTTCATCATTTTCTAAGTATCAAACAGTCCTGAAAAATAAAAAAATGTGTGATTATTTCCACAAAAGTGTTAAGTACACTGTTTTCAACATTGATAATAATAACAAATGTATTTTCATCACATGCATCTTTATTAATATTTGAATCAGTCATGTGACACTGAAGACTGGAGTAATGATGCTGAAAATTCAGCTTATACATCACAGGAAAAAACTGCATTTTAAAAAATGTGAACAGAAAACAGTTATTTTAAATTGCAATAATATTTCACATTATTACAGGTTATTCTGTATTTTTGATTAAATAAAAACAGCCTTTTTCTTTTTTTCTTTCTTCTGTAATTTCAATGCAGTACTCTTTCTCAGGCCCTTAGCTACTTCTCCACTTCAAAGGGCAATTTGGTGATTAATCATGCGTGTTTGCCCTGCTGGTCCGTCCATCCGTGTGTTTATTGAGCTCTGAATCCACACACATGAACTCACTGCTTCTGTAGCATGAGGTGAATAATAAACACTCAGTGTTTACATGCCGGTAATGAGTGTTTGCTTTAAACTGAACCAGACATGCCACTGTGTTCTTCACACAGGCAGACACTCTCTCCACGTCTGTCATCCTCACAATCGCTTACAATCCTGACTGAATATATGGATATCAAGAATAGTCATTAAAATTAAATGTGCTTCACAAAAACGTATCAGCAATTTGACCTTGATACAAGAATGTCCTGATAGTTTTTCTTTTCTATTATGAAAGCTTAAGCATTACTCCAACCCACTGTTTAAAAAGATACATGCATAAAAAAATGTATTTATGCTGCATATTCTACTCTGGGTGTTTTGCTATCTTTCTGATCCTGAGAGAGTCTGTGATAGTTTTGTGCTTTTGGCACAGGATGAAGGGTTTTGTTTGGTTTGTCAGTCTGAATTGATCAGGAGTGTGGTCTCATCCTCCTCTTCAGGCCTCAGAGGAGCGGGGCACCTGACGGCCCGTCCACTATAATCATCTCAAGCTCAGCTAAGAATATACTACCTGCAGCATAGGGAGAAATCACCATAAAAATACAACCACACAGCCATTTATAGTCCCACAAACCAGAAACGCTCACACTTGTAGTTCTGAGACAAAGCAGCAGAATAGTTTCTGTGTTTGGCAACAACAAGTTTTGGTTTTTTGATAAGGTATGTACACTACTGTTAAAAATTTAGGGTTGGTAACAACAAAGCCTCTTAAGCTCACCAACACTGTATTTATTTGATAAATGCAGTCAAAGCAGGTATATTGTAAAAGTCTCACATGACCCTTCAGAAATCATTCTAATATGTGGATTTGACGTTAAAGAAATGTAAGACATTTCCTTTGATGAATAGAAAGTTCAGAAGAACATAAAATATCATTTTAAATTGAAATATAATTGTTTTACTGTTATTTTTGGTTACTGTAATGTCAATAAACAATCATTCACTGAATTTTCTATGTTTTGATAAACTGTTTCTCTGTTGATGGGTCAAAACTAGTTCTAGTTCTAGTCTAGTTTGTTTGTGTACATGCATCATGTTTGTAAACTAATTGTTTTTTCATTTAATTTACTGCAGATGTGATTCTGAAAATCGCTACCTTGGCAATCCACTTAGAGGAACTTGTTACTGTAAGTAACCCTTACTGGCCTTTCACACACACACACACACACAATGTTATTGCCATTTTATAATGTTAGTGTATTCTGCCTCTTTTTTATGTATTTGTGTTTCTCCCAAATTGCATCATTTTAACCATCATCTTTGAATCAAGTCAATTTAAGATGTTAAATGTAAGAACAAAATGTTAAATGCAAGAACAGTGCAACAACAACAACAACAAAAAAGCAACACTTAATCTAATGACACAGCTCTTAGTAAACTAAATGGCCAAATAAAAAGCACATTAAAGTCACTGTAATAGTCACAATGTTGATTCATGTTATGTGGCCTAAAAAACAAACAAACAAACAAAAAACATCAGACATATATTGTGAGTATGCAGCTTATCATCCAGCACTACACACTCAAGTCTTCATTTCACCCATGCACTTTCAAAGTCTTTATCCAGTGTTCACAAAGTAAACATTTACAGCACCTTCTGGAAGCACAGCAGATGGAAGTGTTTCCTTCTAACCCCTCATCAGGACTCCATCACACAAGCATTCATCTGTTCTCAGCGGTATAACGCCACTTGTGTTGTTCATCTTGGCTTCTGCTGCTGTGTCTTTATGTGTATGTGTGTATTGTGTGTGAGTGAATCTTTTTTGTCGACCTTGTCACTAAAAGCCAAGAGCTTAGCCTAAAGCAAAACACGTGTGCTCTTGGCTTCGCCAACAGCTGAGATGTGCAGTTCACATGTTGCTTATTTGGCCACATTTAAGGAGGTTAAAGATCTCAATAAAGTTATTTTTGTTTAGTTAATATGGATGAATCTAATAAAAAAAATTTTTTTTCCACATTTACATTTTTGTTAAATTATTGTATCACTGTAGTGAAAATTAGATTTGTTTTGCATTACATGAATAGGAGTGTGTGGAGGAATTATGTTTAATTTTTGTTGGTACTAAAAATAGGACATTGACCCCTGGTTTCACACACAAGGCTTAAAGGAGAAGTCCACTTCCAAAACAAAGATTCACATATAATGTACTCCCCCTTGTCATCTAAGATGTCCATGTCTTTCTTTCTTCGGTCGTAAAGAAATGGTGTTTTTTGAGGAAAACATTTCAGCATTTTTCTCCATATAGTGGACCGATATGGTGCCCCAATTTTGAACTTGCAAAATGCAGTTTAAATGCGGCTTCAAACGATCCCAAATGCGGTTGTAAACGATCCCAGCCGAGAAAGAAGGGTCTTATCTAGCGTAACGATCGGTTATTTTCATAAAAATAATACAATTAATATACTTTTTAATGCCAGATGCTCATCTTGTCTTACTCTGCATGGACTGTTTTTGTTTCAGTTCATGACAGTTATGTTTCGATGTTTCGACAGTATGTCGAAAAACTCCCATCTCATGTTCTCCCTCAACTTTGAAATTGTCCTATATCGCTTGTTGGGTGTTTGATCTTCTTTGCATGTTTACTTTGCAATGACTGGGTCGGTACTTCTGCAGCGATGTAGGATGATTTTGAAATGATTTTTGAAGTTGAGGAAGAAAATACGATTGGAGATTTTTGACATACCCTAACTGTCTCGAGTCAGAATACACAGAGTTCAGCGAGAGAAAGGCAAGACGAGCATTTGAGATTAAGAAGTATTGAAAAATAACCGATCGTTTCGCAAGATAAGACCCTTCTTCCTCAGCTTCCTTCTTCCTTTGTAAAATTTTGACCAGTCTTAAAGAAAAAAAAGAGATGACTAACTTTTAAAACTAGTCTTAACCTTTTATGCAACCGGCCCCTGGCCTGAATGTTATTCAGAATGATTTTCAGCAGCCATGACATGAACATTCACTCATGTAATGTGTTATCCCACCTTAAGTACGGGCTTCTGTTCCATTTTTGAAGAAGTGGAAGCGGCCAGCATATCCTCAAGCCACAATCACTAATTCTGACTTAAAGTGCCTCAGATAGATATCTGAAGGTCAGAGAGTGAAGTGGGCGAGCCATCAGGTTTGATTCACCTCCCGTATATCTGCTGCTATAAAATGCAGTGCAAATGTGTGGCAAGCTACACCATTTAAGCACAACTTCCCGTATGATTTAAAGACTGGACTTTATGCTTTTTTTTTTAGAGCAAAAGTGGTGTTCTCTCTAAAAAAAAGGCTACGTTCTTAGGCTACGTTCACACTGTGAGCCTTAGTATTCAATTCAGATTTTTTTTCTCAAATCCAATTTTTTTTTTGAATAGCTGTTCACATTGTTGTTTTTAATGTGGCCAATACCAGATTTCCAGTGTGAACAGATCATAGTTCTGAACTGACTCGCATGTGCAAAAGAGCAATACGAACAGGGTTTCCAGGTTTTCACATAAAATCCACCCAATTGCTTCTCAAAACTAGTCCAAAACCATGTTCAGGGGGGGTAAATATCGCATTAGAGGGGCCGCATCAACCCGTGAAATTGAAAAACAACCCGCGGCAACAGTGGAAAAAGTAGCCTGATTCTGCAGAGAAACTGTGGATTTGGCAACACTTGCACAGCTCGCTGTCATACGGAAGTAAACACGGGGGATGTAAAGTAAGCGATTGTGCGTTTATTTATAGTGTGATCTGCTGCGAAGCAAGCGAAATTATGCGCAGGCAATATGAAAAATAAAGGTAAAGATGTGACAAAAGACAGCAGAGTTTTTTAACTTTCATGATATGAGCCCTCTTGTGTTGTTTGTGAATACGATTGGAGTTGTCAGTGTACTACTTACGAGTTGTGACAAATCACTGTACTTCCTGATTACCTTTGCAACTGTCTTGATAACTTTGGGTATGTAAAATAGCTGAATTATGATGAATGTTAAAAGTCGCATGAATTCCGATGACTGTTCAGACTGTGGTCGCATTGCAAAACATCTGACCTGTGGCGGATTTAGTACCACATATGGAAGTGGCACCAATCAGAGTTGTAAAGATCTGATTCCATGCGGTTTGTGCTGTTCACACTGCCATGACAAAAACAGATCTGAATTGGATTTGGGCCACATTTGCCTGCTGTATGAACACAGCCAGAATGACATTAGTTTTTAAAGTAAAGCTACATTCACACTGCAGGCAAATGTGGCCCAAATCCATTTTTTTTTGCTCACAAGTGACTCAGATCTGTTTTTCTCATGACAGTGTGAACAGCACAAACCAGATGGAATCAGATCTTTTCAATTCCGATTTGTGCCACTTCCATATGTGCTACTAAATCTGAAACAGGTCAGATGTTTTGCAATTTGACTGAAGTGTGATCAGTCATATCAGAATTTAGATTAACATTCATCACGATTCTGCACTCATGGGAGTCACTTCAAAGATTTTATATACCCAAAGGTAGTCAGTGGAAGAACAATATATCAGAACACAGGCTATAAGTATTATAGTGACAACACTATATAGAAGCAAAACATGTGGTTTCAAAACTCTGTCACATCCTTGTCTTTGTTTTTCATATTGCCTGCGCATAATTTTACAGATCACTCTATAAATAAACACATAATCGCTTACTTTATGTCCTCCGTGTTTACTTCTGTATGACAGCCAGCTGCACAGGTGTTGCCAAGTCCATCATTTTCCCACGGAACTGGGCTACATTTTCACTGTTGCCGCGGGTTGTTTTTTAACTCCTACGGTTGAAGCGTCCCCACTAACGTGATATTTACCCCCCGGAACACGATTGGGTTAGTTTCAGACTAGTTTTGAAAAGCAGTTGGGTGGATTTTTTTGTGAAAACGTGGCAACTTTGTATCCTTTTTTTTGCACGTGCGAGTCAGTTCCAAACCATGATCTGTTCACACTAGAAATTTGATGTTGGCCACATTTAAAACAAAAATGTCAACAGCTATACAAAAAATTTGGATCGGAATTCAGCACTTTGTCTGGGAACTCAGCAAAGCCTTATGTTCTGGAGTAACAGTAATGCAGGTCACTTCGGATACAAATTCTAAAATGTTTTTCTATTTTGTATAGTAAACAAATCCTAACATTCTTAGCATTATTTATTTATTTATTTTAACTTAATAGGAATTAAATCCCGAAATCTTGAACACTGTCACTGATGTTGTGACAGTACACTACTCAGTGTGCCCTAACTTTAGCATACAGTAGTCATTATAAGATTACAAGCATTTTTCTAACAGTAATCCATGATGTTTATGTCAGAGCTTGTTGTGCTTTGTACCTCTGTCTCTCTGTATTTAGCATTCTTTGTCTATCACAGAAAATCTCATCTTACACACACACAGTTTAGATTTAGTTTATAGTTCAGAGCACTAGATGGCAGCCTTACAGCTCTAGTACTAGTCCAGTTGTTATGATTGACAGTTCAGAGTGGTCATAACTTCCTCATCCGTCCACAAAATAGGAAAAGATGTTCAGGAAATGACACGGCCACAGAACAGAGCCGTCATCTTCAGAACAGCAGACATGGGTTTTCTTGAAAACGACTGTGAGCTCATCCATACAAACTTTTGCGACAGCAGGAAATTAAACAAAGTCAGTACTCAAAGAAAATAAAAAAGCCTGTTGTAAATCATTACTCTTGTCACTCTCTGAAATTCCATCCCAGACCCGATCTGACCAACCAAACCAGGCTTACGTAAATAGCCATCCAATGCCACCAATGAATGTTTTTAAAACAAAGCTCCATTTGATTACAGTCTCAAATAAGCAGAGCACATCCAGACAGCCAATTTGTTTTAATGGATACACAATCATCAGTAGCGATCCATTCTGTTCTTAGCTTGCTTACCGGACATTTGTGTTATCTACTGCACTACAAAGGCAAAAGGTGCCTTATGGCAGAAAGCTTCTCAGTGTTATGATTAATCAACACACATAGGAGATGCCTGTGTGTCAAAAGAGCGTGCGAAGGGTTTGCAAGGCTTTTATGAGCAGATCAGACTCGCGTTCCCTGTATATAGGAGGATTTATTACCAATGCATTATTTATAATTGACCTCCCCTCCAGTCTCTGCAGCACAATACTGTTATATCACTTCATGATTGATAGCGCACTGCATCATATCCTCCTGTGGTCAACAAATCCTTTCCAGCATCCCTTCTCTTTCCATCTGAAATGAAACGCGCGTTAGAAAGCGCATTCCCATTGGATGTTCTGTTGAAAAATGCACATAAATACACACCTGTGACTGCACGTTCTTTATTGAAGGGTTAGTACACTCAACACAATGACAATTTTGTCATTTACTTACCTTCATGTTGTTTCTTTTTTCCGCTGAATACAAAAGAAGACCATTTGGAAAAATGTTTAAACCATTTTTGTGTATACAATGAAAGTCAGTGGGGTCCAAAACAAGATTAGACCCCATTCAGTTGCATGGTATGAACACACACACACAAAGTTTTAGAACCACAAAGCTTTGGGGTTAACAACGTCTGAATTTGCACATTATTATTATTATTATTAAGTTTTAACTTATCAAAAAAGACAGCAATATATTACTATTACTAAAAGAAAGAATATTTGGTAACTAGATTAAAAAAAAAGTTTGTAGACAAACTTTAAGTTGGCTTGAAAAAAGTCAGAAAGTTTAAAGTGGTGTTAAAAGCTTTAAGTTTGAAGGTTTTTAGTTAAAAAAAGTGTAGTTTTAAAAGCCAGATAGATAGATAGAACCAGCTAAAACTAGCTGATTTGGCAACATAAATAAATGAATGCTAAAAAACAGCCAAAACCAATTGACTTGCAAAAAAAAAAAAAAAAAAAAAAGAAATTGCCAAAAAAACACCTAAAACTAGTTGATTTAGCAAAAAACAGGTAAACAGTTCAATCCAGCTAAAACCAGCTGATTTAGCAAAAAAAAATAATAAGAATAAAATAAATGAAATAAAATAAAATAAAAATAAAAAATACAGCTAAAAACCAGCTAAAACCAGTTGACTTTCAAAAAATAGCCAAAAAACAGCTAAAACCAGTTGATTTACCAAAAACAGCTAAAACCAGCTGATTTAGCTGGGGGGTTGAAAAGTTGATTTAGGAAACAAAAATCAGCTAAAACAAATTAATTCAGCAACAAACAGCTAAAAACTAGCCAAAACCAGTTGACTTACAAAAAAAGCCAAAAAACACCTAAATCCAGTTGATTTTGCAAAAACAGCTAAACAGTTAAATCCATCTAAAACTAGCTGATTTAGAAAAAAAAAATACATATAAATAAAAAATATAGCGAAAAACCAGCTAAAACCAGTTGACTTACAAAAAAAAGCCAAAAAACAGCTAAAACCAGCTGATTTAGCTGTGGGGTTGAAAAGTTGATTTAGGAAAAAAAATATATGGCTAAAAATCAGCTAAAACAAATTAATTCAGCAACAAACAGCTAAAAACTAGCCAAAACCAGTTGACTTACAAAAAAAGGCAAAAGAAGCCAGTTAAATCCATCTAAAACTAGCTGATTTAGAAAAAAAATTCGAATAAATAAAAAATATAGCGCAAAACCAGTTGACTTACAAAAAATAGCCAGAAAACCCTAAAACCAGTTGATTTACCAAAACCAACTAAAACCAGTTAAAATCAGCTAAAACCAACTGCTTTAAAAAGGCAACACACACAGCTAAAGCCAGCTAAAACCAGCTTAAACAAAGATGACTTAATTTAAGATGACTTAAACAAAGCAAAAAACAGCTAAAAACCACTTGATTTAGCAACAAACAGCTAAAAAACAGCTAAAACCAGTTGATTTAGAGGGGGGAAAGGGATGAAACAGTTGATTTAGAAAAAAAAAAAAAGCTAAAAACCAGCTAAAACCAAATGATTTAGCAACAAGCACTTAAAAACCAGCCAAAACCAGTTGACTTATAAAAGCAAAAAAAACCCAAAACACCTATAAACAGTTGATTTAGCAAAAACAGCTAAACAGTTAAATCCAGCTAAAAAACAGCTAAAACCAGTAGACTTACAAAAAATAGCCAAAAAAAACCTAAAACCAGTTGATTTAGCAAAACCAACTAAAACCAGTTAAAATCAGCTAAAACCAACTGCTTAAATACACTCACATACACACAGCTAAAGCCAGTTGATTTAGAAAAGAAACGGCTTAAAAAACAGCTAAAACCAATGAGTTAGCATGTTGCTAACATGAATTAGAATATTGCTAGGATGAGATCTAACAAGATGTACTATTTCAATTTTGGCTCAGAAGAATGATAAGCTTAAATAGCACATAAGTAAGTTGACTTTTTCGGTTTTGCTTTTCGGTAATTGTCTTGCATCAAGCCTCAACCTTTTATTTTGGCCGAATATTTGTGAAACGCTTTAAACTTTAGCCCACAGTAATGTTGGAAATTATGCAAATATGTTAATAAAGTGAACCTGGCATTCGCTGTATTCCCAAATGCACGTTAAACTCACAGCACATGCCGTAAGGCATTTGATGTCAGTCATGGTTAGTTAAAATAACCTCTGTGGAATCTATGATTATATTACACTTGAGTTCAGATTAAAGCAACTCTTCTTCTCCATTTCGTACTCCTTGTATGGTGTACTAAACGCTGAAGTGTACACTGTACTTGGCCTGCAATCTCTCTCACAGACAAAGTATAAACACACACACTGGTCCCACAAGCAGCACCTCACACTCCCAGCGTCCAGCTGTTATCTCATACTAGCGCTGCTCCCATCACTCTGTCACAATGGATTTCATCGCACATGTGCAGTGATTCAGTTGTCCGGCCTCAAATATGTGGGGCGGACACACTTGCTAATTTGACCAATTAAAGCCATGAAGAGAGACTAGTCGGAGCGCGACTCTAACTCCCCAAGGGAACGTCAGTGACATTTACCCACTGAGTGGGATTGATGTTTACGCTTCGTCTTTGTAACAGGCTAATTCGACCAGCCTTGAACACACTGATGTCTGTTATCACAAGGAGAAAAATCAACAGCCATCAAACATGATAATATTAATGATGACGATAAATGCAACTCACCATAACAGTAATTGAATGTCTCTTTCACTAACACAACGGATGTAGCTGTTTATTACAATGTGACCTCCAGTGTCAGGGTCATATTGCAATCGCAATATACTTGATAATGAATGTTGTGCAGTCAAAACTGTCATCAAATCATTGTCTTTATTAGACTAGAGGTCATATTTACCATGTTGTATTATATTCTAATAATACAGAGCAGTGGTGGACTGTAATAAAGTATTTTTTTTTGCTGCCTGAGATTTTAAGATAATATATTTCAATAAAATACATCAGAAACCACACACATGCGCTGTGGTACTCTTGTGAATCCACGTCGAAGATGGAAAAATAAGAGAGGAAATTGATTATTAAAGTCGTTATTTCTATTTTCCTAGAGCACAAAGTATTATCGTAGCTTCATAAAATTAAGGTTGAACCAGTAATGTCACATGGACTATTTTAATGATGTACTTACTACCTTTTTTGGGTGAACTATCTCTTCAAAAATTATCCCTAAAAATGATATTTTTGCCTTATGCATCAATCAATGGCTAACTTTTCTCAGCCAGAATCAAAGCAGTAACTACTGCTTTAAACACATACCCAAATGAGCGTCCCACCAGCCGGACAGACGTTACCAGACATCCTCAGGCCCCTCATCAAAAACTAATCAGGCCTAGATGGCTAAATACTTTTAGTCAGGCTGTTTTGTGCTTGCGCACAAAGGCACTTTTATTTGGACATCTAAGGGCTTATCTTATTTTCTTGAGATAGTTGTATTGGCTATAAGCCTTAGATGTAGATATCTTTCTCTAATCAAGACAATGTTACAGTGCATGAGGATGAATTAGGTTTTTCATTTCTTCATTGCATTTTGGTCATGCTGATGATATAGAGAGAAAATTGATGTTAAGATACTTCTATGATGTAATGAATCTAGAACTTCTAATGTCAATTGATTCTGTTTATGCCTATTTAAAATATAATAAGTGCTGTAAGTCACTGCAGATAGTCGGTGATAATGGAGATATTGGTTGATACTGTCTCCAGATTGTTTGTCACACTAGAAGTATAACAGTCATGTTAAGCACATTCAAGCTGTGCAGAAAAAAAAACTGCATGCACAGTGCATAATGCAAAAATAGCTGTATGCCATTTCAGACATCCAGAATTTAGATTGTATTTTGATACACTTAAAGCATTTAACCACAGCAAACCTGCAAAATCATTTGTAAGCCTGAACATCTGAACTTATACAGTTGAAGTCGAAAGTTAACATACACCTTACAGAATCTACAAAATGTTAATTATTGTACCAAAATAAGAGAGAGCATACAAATTGCATGTTATTTTTTTAGTACTGACCTGAATAAGATATTTTACATAACATATGTTTACATATAGTCCACAAGAGAAAATAATTTATAAAAATGACCCTGTTCAAATGTTTACATACTCATGATTCTTAAAGGAGAACTCCACTTCCAGAACAACAATTTACGAATAATTTACTCACCCCCTTGTTTATGCCTTTCTGTCTTCAGTCGTAAAGAAATTATGTTTTTTGAGGAAAGCATTTCAGGATTTTTCTGCATATAATGGACTTCATCGGTGCCCCGATTTTAAACTTCCAAAATGCAGTTTAAATGCAGCTTCAAAGGGCTCTAAACGATCCCAGCCGAGGAGGAAGGGTCTTATCTAGTGAAACGGTCGATCGTTGTTTTCGAAAAATAAAAATTTGTATACTTTTTAAGCACAAGAGCATTTAAGCATGAGCTTTTGTGCTTAAAAAGTATATACATTTTTATTTTCTGAAAAAAAATGACAGATCGTTTCGCTTCTTTCTCGCCTGGGATCGTTTAGAGCCCTTTGAAGCTGAATTTAAACTACATTTTGGTTCAAAATCGGGACACCAATGAAGTCCATTATATGGAGAAAAATCCTAAAATGCTTTTCTCAAAAAACATAATTTCTTCACGACTGAAGACAGAAAGACATGAACAACTTGGATGACAAGGGGGTGAGTGAATTATTTGTGAATTGTTGTTCTGGAAGTGGACTTCTCCTTTAATACTGTGTTGTTTCCCGAATGATTCACTGCAGTTCTTTAGAAAAATCCTTCAGGTCCCACAAATTCTTTTGTTTTTCAGCTTTTTTGTGTATTTGAACACTTTTCAACAATGACTGTATGATTTTGAGATCCATCTTTTCACACTGAGGAAAACTGAGAACCTCATATACAACTATTACAGAAGGTTCAAACACTCGCTGATTATATGATATTTAGGCAAAATAAGAAAAAAAATGTACACATCTCCATTCTGTTAAAAAATTTTCACCCCCCATCTCTTAATGCATTGTTTTTCCTTCTGGAGCATCTGTGAGTGTTTGAATCTTCTGTAATAATTGCATATGAGTCCCTCAGTTGCCCTCAGAAGAATTTGTGGGACCTGAAGGATTTTAATTAAGGTTTAACTGTTCAGGACAAACATGAGATTCTTGAACAACTGTCACTTAAAAAAACACACAGCTGTGGATCATTCAGGTAACAAGAAAGTATTAGGAATGATGTGTATGTAAACTTTTGAACAGGGCAATTTTTATGAATTCAACTATTATTTTCTCTTGTTGACTATATGTAAACATATTTTATGTGAAATATCTTACTCAGGTCACTATTAAATAAAAAATGACATGCATTTTGTATAGTCCCTCTTATTTTGGTGAAATAACTCCCATTTTGCAGATTCTGCAAGGTACATGTAAACGTTTGTCTTCAACTGTATTATCAGATATGGTTAGCTAAATTAAGTGCTTTTCTTTGTTATACGTACATGGTTGTCTACAGTGCAAAAAACTCTTCATTTCAGCTCATTGCATTCAAAAGGCCCGTGTGAACCAGAGTATATTTAGCTTCGACTTATTATTTAAGGGCAGTGTGCCATTTCCTTCCCAGCTTCTAAAAAAGATGACTCCAGATGTCCCTAACTCTCCGCTGTTCTCATTACCGCCAGCAAGGTGTTCCAAAATTGAGGATGATAACGTTTATGGTAGAAGACATTAAATAAAATACCTAGATCCCATTTGCCAAGGATGGCTTTCTGTTATTGCTTCATTTCAGACCTCTGAACCTGGAAATGAAATGTGTTCTGCAGGTTGTTTAGAGGAAAATATACTTTGGCTTGATGAAACTGTTATTTGAGATTCCTGTAATAGCTTTATTGAATTATGTATTGTAAATAAATGCGTGTCTTTCGTAACCAGAGCATGTCACAAGACAACAATGCTGTTGTAATCGGAACGTCCTCTTTGGCTTCTTATGTATGGGTTGTTTTATTAGATGATGGTGAAAATATTCCAGAAAGGTTCAAGAAAGGTTAATAACCTCATATGTTAATCATTTCATTCCTCTGAAGTAGAATAGCAGCACATGTTTTCATAGAATTTCTCTAGATTGAATTACCACAAAATAACCACATTATTTAGTGTTCATTTCTCTCTAGGGGGAATATGATTTACTGGCTAAATTTGTGCAATTAATTGGCTTAATATAACTGCATGAGTGAAAAAATGTTGGAAGAGGTGAAAATATTTCAGTGTATTGTTATTTATGTCCGTTTAATATTTGCATTGTGCTTGATGAATTCTTGACACGCATTCACTCGTGCGCAAGTCAACACAGATGCACACTCAAAAGTATTAATATCATCACAACAGGAAGTCTTAGAGAGCAGGGAATAAATAGCTCTAAGTGTCCTCTAAAGCACCGCAGACGTAACTATATGCATATCCTACAACCCAAAACAGCCTGTTGATCTCCCTTTTAGATTTTCATGGGATGGAAAAACTCTCTGAAGTTTACCAAAAGACCCTTTTGGGATAAACATAGCTTTGCTGTGTACCTGGGGCAAAAACAAGAACCAGCAATAATCTCTCTATTTCTGTGACAACGAAGGGTACTGAGTGGTCAGAGGAAGAGATAAGCTGAAGACGGCCGCTTTGATCTGATCTGCGGTAATTCTCCAGCTCTCTGTGGTTGCGGAATGAACACGGCTATTTGTTGAAGCTAATATCCTTTAGTTTCGCTCGCTTTCTTCGAATCTCCCAATCTGCTATGGTTTAGGGTGAATTTGCTACGTCGTGCATGGATATGTTGAGATAAACATCTTGGCCTGGAAGTTTTTCTTGGATTCGCGTGGGTCAGAAATGGTTTGATTTGTTTTGTTGGATTTCAAATGCTCATTTAAGGTCTAAAGTTGAGGGTTGATGATGTGTTCTCAGGGTCATGATAGGTTAGATTAGCAAATTGAGCTATAATCACAAAAACACAATTTTTGTAATGGAAAGAAACCCCAAATTGCTCATTGTTAACTGTTTTTAATCTATAAAAGGTTCTGTCGATTTCTGAAAGGTCATAAATGATAACTAGAATCCAGCGAAAGCTTTTTCATCTTTTTGTGCAATAATGTCAATGACAGTTCAGTGTTTTTTTCCTTCGGCTGAGTTGATATTAATTTTGACCCGCTGGACAATCAAATCAGTCCTCAGCCTTCCTCTGTCTGTTGCTATTTAATCATAAGCCGTCTTCACAATTGAATCGGACAAGGTGACCTTTAGTTGCTCGTGCAGATGTGAGCTGTCAAAAAGTCCTTCACGTCACAACTGCATCTCTCTCCCAACAAGAGTTTGTTTTACTTTGAAGAATAGCTGTGATTGCCATGATGTTGTGAGTTTAACATGACGTAATCATGAACTTTTTGCTCATAGTTTTTATGCTAAAACATTGACATGTAAATTCCAAATTTATACAATTTATATGGTTTTGTTTTCTCTCTCTGCCTCACTAGATAATCTTCTAATAGACTACCAGTTCACCTTTAGTCTGCTTCAAGAGGACGATCAGCACTACACGGCCATCAACTTCATGGCGACTCCGGAAGAGGTCAGTGAATTTGCATTGTTTACAAATGAAAGGGTTGTATTTGATTTTCATCTTTGCAGAGCCTAAATTTGTGTCTTGAATAGACATAATGTTTCAGGATTCCTGCAACAAACTGTTTTTTGTTTTTGTTTTTTTTTTGTCCACACTTAAAGGATTAGTTAACTCCAGAATTAAAATTTCCTGATAATTTACTCATTCCCATGTCATCCAAGATGTTCATGTCTTTCTTTCTTCAGTCGAAAAGATATTAAGGTTTTTGAGGAAAACTTTCCAGGATTTTTCTTCATATAGTGGACTTTGACACGGACCAATGAGTTAAAGAATTGCAGTTTCAATGCAGCTTCAAATGGCTCTACATGATCCCAACTGAGGATGGGTCGTTTTCTAAAAAAGAAGTATATACTTTTTTTTTTTACCACAAATGGTCATCTTGCGCTAGCTCTGCAATGTGTCCATGACTTCACACATTACATAATCAAAATCGTAAAACGTTGTTTTACTTTTTATGCAAAGGGCATTTCTTTGCATGTTCGCTTTGAAAACACTGGGTCGGTACTTCCGCCTACATCACGCGTAGCAATTATTTATAAACTTTATTTTGACATTCTACTAACAGTAAGTAACTTTGCAACTGCATGACAACTAGTCATTAGAGTATTAGTACACTGTCTGCTTAATATCTTCTAACACTCTTCTAAACTTTGCAAATATATGTCAACTTATTCTACTAACCCTAAACCTAACCTAACAGTCTGCTCTGAGAGTTAGTAGACATGTAGTTGCTAATGAATGAGAATTAGTTGACATGTAGTTGCAAAGTTACTTATAGTTAGTAGAATGTCTAAAGTGGACTATCAAAATAAAGTGTAACCTCACGTATGACTGCGTAATGCGTGAAGTTGTGGATGCAGAGCTAGTGCAAGACAAGCATTTGTGGTTAATAAGTATATAAAAAAAAGTATATAAAAAAACTATTTTATTTATTTATTTTTTTGGAAAATGACTGATCGTTTCACTAGAAAAGACCCTTATTCCTTGGCTGGGATCATGTAGAGCCCGTTGTGAGAATTAACTATATTTTAAAGGAATTAGAATATAATATTATAACCTATTATTAAAAATGTAGCCTAATTTGCTGTGACTGGCCTTTTTTAAAGCAAGAAGCTGATAAAAAGTGTTTGTGTGAGCAAAGTCAGAAATTGTAGTCTGATTCAATAACATTGACTAGCATTTTCATGAGATATAGAGCACAACATAATGGTTACAAAAGAAGTCCACATTATTTTTAATATGGTACGTAAATAAATAAATAAAAACGAATTAATCACACATTTTTTCCAAAATTATAAAAAAAACAATTAATCACACATTTTTTTCCTGAAATTATATGTAATTAATCGCGATTAATCCTACCTAACATTTATGTTTTTAAATATGCTTTTAAATTGCAATCATTTCATATTCAGTTTTGAAATTAATGTAGAAATGACATAAAGACAGTATATTTTTAACATGTTAATTTTTTTATGACTGAAGGTGAGTATCACTGATAGCAATATTACTGATGTCTCTAGGAAATTGTTCTTTTTTTCTAATATTTAAACATTGACTATAGCCATTCAACATTACAGTAAGGCTGCCCACTAATAGTCGAAAAAGGGTTAGTCGAAAAGAAGAGGCTTGGTCTACCAAAATTTTATTAGTTGCTTAGTCGCAGAAAAAAAAAAATCCACAGGAAGTGGCGAAGTCACACAGTCCGTGACAGACAGATCATTAATGGCTGGTTTATGTGTTAATACAGTACATTGGGCAGGACATCAAAATGCTCAGCTATCATTCATCAACCTCAAATATGGCTTTTCATTTGAAAGATGTATGTAGTAACAACTTTACATGGCCACTCAATCTATTGTTAACCTAGAAAAATGTGCGCCGTTGAAGTGTTGAAGCTGAATAGTAGCACGCTCCCTGCAAGGCAGATGGAGGTGCCAATGCAGTCACTTCACTTAAAATACTCAGTCATTTTTGCTCACGCGTGTAATTTTGCTCATGTGTATTTGGACCCTTTCCAACAATGACTGTTTGATTTTGAGATCCATCTTTTCACACTGAGAACAACTGAGGGACTTATATGCAACTACTACAGAAGGTTCAAACACTCACTGATGCTTCAGAAGGAAAAACAATGCATAAAAAGTAATACGTCTTTCAAATCTGTAAAGACTCTGTTTATTTGTGTACTCAGAATAACAACTAAACGTGCTTTTGTAAAATTCAAGCATACTGGAGGCGCTTTCTGTCGTCTTGGTCTCTGTGAACTTGAGCGCGAAACTTTGAAACTCTGTGTATATTTGCCTTACAGACATAAAAAATATATCTATAGAGAGTGAAATGTCTGCTTTTAAATGAACCAAATTCAAAACCGATATTCACAGATTATGTAATCCGTATGAAACATGCATACTGATGTTGTCTTGTTGTTTGTTTGTTTGTTTTCCAGACCAATAAGAATCTCGATATGTCAATTAATGCGTCTAACAATTTCAACCTCAACATAACATGGTCTATTGGCTCAACAGGTAAAGTATTTCATGCTATTGTATTTCTTGTAAAATTTCAGATTAAAATGAAATCCCTAAAGAAAGAATAGGACAAAGTAAGTATAGGACGCCTATGTGAATCCGTTTGTCAGTGCTTTCATAAAATGCTTTTGATTTCAATTAAGATAAACAGACAGTGCTCCTGCCTAAGTGAAATAGTTTTTCATTTTGTTGCTGTTTGAATAAACCTTTAGGACAAGCAGATATGTGGAGAAGTGTTATAGATTACCCTATAGACGCAGATAAACTGCACTCCCAACGGCCATTGGAATAGTTCAGATAGCATTTGAGTATAAGTGTCATTATCATTTGACAAATGTGAGAGCATATTTATAGAAATATTTAAGAAAAGTCACAGGAAAATTCACATTTTGCAGTGTGATGAATTGCTAATAAGTAAAATAAATGAGTTTTTCTTTCTTAATGGAACAGCCTCTGAATGGGTCATCTGGGAATCATCAGTATAGACTGGCTCATGTTCATCTTCATTTGTGGTTTGAGATTTACCGTATAATGATATTCCATGTGTTCGCTATTAACCATTTAATCTGTTTAAACGTTTTGAGAAGCAGCAAGAAGCTTGGAGTTTTTAGGCTTTTTGTCATGGTGCTTTCGCTATTGATCCTGTTGGTATTCAAGTACAGCTCATTACAATGGCTTTATTCAGATGCATTATTCAGATGTTGAATGGTTGATCAGAATGTTATGCCATATTTAATCTTGCAGAGGGTTTTGTATGCAGGCGTTGTTGTTGGCTGACGTGCACTTTGCTGAAACTGTGTTTTGTGTCCCTGCAGCGGGTACGATCTCCGGGGAGGAATTCCCCATAGTGTCCAAGACTAACATCAAAGAATACAGAGACAGCTTCTCCTGTGAGACATTCTCCTTCCTGGCAAATCCAAACATCACTTTCCATGTTTATGTCAGCAACTTTTCATGGCCAATCAAAATACAGGTAAGATCAGCTGCCAGGTGTACGTTTATTTTAGCCCACTCCAAAACAGCCTTTTCTGATTTATCAAGTACAGGGATTGGACAAAATAGTGTGAACACCTGGGAAATAGGCAATATTTGATTATTAAGGTGTTTTAACATTATTTGCTGTTAATACACCTTTCAAACTTCATATAACTTTTAAATAATCTAGAGTTGAATCTACAGTTGTCTATCAGAACGTACATAAAAGTTGTGTTTTTCATACAAAATGGCTTATTAGATATACAAGCATGAAAGGATTAAAAAAAAAAGTTTAGTTTCAGCTCCATCTTTCAGTTTGAGACTGCTTTTCTTGAAGCTAATATGGCATCTTGTTATATGCCAAACTGTTGACAGATGAACCTTTTATATTATTATATAACATAAATGGTAAATTTGTAAAATGATTACAGTTTTGTTTAGATTTTCTGACTTTGATCAAAACAGCATTATTGTCATCAATACCTTTATCATAATGAACTGTCACAACAAATTATTGTAAATATCATCCATGAAATTTATTTTTGATTTCAAGTCAGGCTCTCTAAGCCCTCATATCTAAATAGGGCAGCGAGCATAAACCATTATGAAGTGTGTTATGCAAAAATAATATGTTTAATGATCCATGAGTCCGCTTTGTGCTCATCAATTATTTTCGAGTGCTTTAGAAAAGCACTGACAGACTGTACAAAATATCTTCATTCTCTCGGTATTCTCATTTATGAACTGAAGAAGGCTATTTTTAAATACTTGTGCTTTTAATGTCCATTGCATATCTGAGTTGAGATAATTCTGAGAAATCTGGTTTAACTCAAAAAACTTCAGATTTCTGAGGTAATGGCACAGTGTCTATGTTGAGTGTACACTACCAGTCAAAAGATTTGTATTGTTTTTAAAGAAGTGTCTTCTGCTCACCAAGCCTTCATTTATTTGAACCAAAGTACAAAACAGTTAAAATCTGAAATATTTTTACTATTTAAAATAACTGTTTTCTATTTTAATATATTTTGAAATATAATTTATTCCTGTGATTTCAAAGCTGATTTTTTTAGCATCATTATTCCAGTCACATGATCCTTAAGAAATCATTACAATATTCTGATTTGCTAGTCAAAAACATTTTATTATTATTATTATTATGTTAAAAACAGCTGAGTATAATTTTTTTCTGGTTTCTGTGATGAATAGAAAGTTTAGAAGATAGAACATTTATCTAAAATAGAAATCTTTTGTAACATTCTAAATCTTTATCAGTCTTTATCATCACTTTTGATAAATTTAAAGCATCCTTGCTAAATATAAGTAAAAAATAAATAAATAAATAAATAAATAAAAATAAATAAATAAATTATAGTGACTCCAGATGTGACTCCTTTTGAATAATATAGTGTATAATGCTTTTTATTTCAGCTTATTCCTGTGTTGGTAAAGCTGAATTGTCACCCAGGACCACAAAACCTATTCATAAGGGTCTATTGTAACAAAAAAATTGATTTTGAGATTTATAATTTATAATCATCATCAAGATTTATACATCATCCTCAAACCTGAATAAATAAGCTTTCCACTGATGTATGGTTTGTTAGGATAGGACAATATTTAGCTGAGATACAGCTATTTGAAAATCTGGAACCTGAGGGTACAAAAAAGTTGAAATATTGAGAAAAACGCCTTTAAAATGATCCAAATGAAGTTCTTAGCAGTGCATATTACTAATCAGAAATTACATTTTGATATATTTACCGTAGGAAATTTATAAAATAACTTCATGGAACATGATCTTTACTTAATATCCTAATGATTTTTAAAAGAAAATCCGATCATTTTGACCCACGCAATGTATTTTTTGCTATTGTAATGTATTATATTTTGCTACAAATATACCTGTGCTACTGTTGTGAGACTGGTTTTGTGGTCCAGGGTCACAATTTTCAGCAGTCATTACTCCAGTGTTCAGTGTCGCATGATTCTTCATAAATCATTCTAATATGCTGCTCAAGTAACATTTCTTATTATTATCATTGTTGAAAACAGTTAATATTTTTGTGAAAACTATAATACATCTTTCAGGATATGTTGTTACAAAGTTTTTTATTTGAATTATTTTTGCTAAATGTAATACTTCTTTGCTGAATAAAATGAATAATTTCTTTAAATAGGAACTCTTACTGACCCCAGACATTTAAATGGCACGTCCATCAAAAAGTTTACCCTACTTTTCCATTCCCACTCTACTTTAGAAATTAAATGTGAAGGTTTTGGACAGAACAGGTGGTGCTGCATGTAATCGGGCCGCTGAGTAAGCCAACAAAGTCATCAGTCTTCCCAGCAACCCTCAGTCAGATCCTGCTGTGCCCTGTGTGAGAGTGCAACTGCACTGTGGCCTGTTAGTATCAGCCGTGTATTGATTGTGGCTGTGAATCATTCCCATTAATGCAGTTTTACCTTAGCCACATATAGATGAGATAGTAACACGAGCCCTTAATTGTTCTCATCAGGAGCCCAGTACAACAGTCATCTATAGACTGATCTAAGTAACCTGAGAAGAAACTGCTTCTCTGGCGCTGACCTTCATCACATGTGATGGACATCAAGTCAAGCTGCTTTCAAAATAAAATCATCTATCCCTCCGATTTATTGCCCTATTTGGTGCATAAAGAGAAAATAATATTTCCTCCTGCCAGCCGCAGTAAGAGATGTTGCATCTTCCTTTTAGATGAATCTTTTATCGACTAGAGAAAGAGATGAAACTGCTGCCGCTCTCAGCTAAAGCACAGTGTCTTTCTGTGTTTGCTTATGAAAAGCTCATTTTGTTCATACAAAGTGATACTGAAAGATTGACACAACAACTAATGCTCCGAATGTGTTTTCTATTACTGTCTCTGTGCCTCATGGCCCATGTGGGCTCACGCCTGTCACTGAAGGTTACGCGTGGTCGCGAGCATCTAATACAACAGAGTATTTTATGTAGTCTCATACTTCATGTGGGTTAATTGTGTAGGTCAAGGCTGTAGCGACCCGTCCGCAGGCTATGTGCAGAGACACACGCAGGAAGAAGCGAATGCGAGAGATGTGTCGCCGTCGGCCCTGTGGCTGAAGAGAGCTGCTGACATACGAGTGATTGCTATCACAGTTGGAGTTGTGCGCTGCATTCATCACCCTCAGTCTTCACTTTTCTGCTGCCTGCAGTCACTCTGTTGCAGTCACTCACTCCTCTTCCACTCTCTTTATCTCTTTCATGTCAGACTCTAGCAGAGATTCTCCATTTATAACAGTTCTCACCCCATGTTCAGTCTGTAAGAGTTGATCACACCAGTTGAATCTAATAAGCAGATGCGTACATTCATAGTCTCGGCTCTTTTTTAATATTTTAAAGGTGACATACCATGAAAATCTGACTTTTTCCCATGTTCAAGTGCTTTAAATGGGTCCTCGGTGCATCTACCAAGCCAGCAAACGTAAAAAAGGACAACCCAGGAACTTTGTATTGGTAAGGAGACAAGATAGCAGTGGAAAATTGAAATTGGTATTACTTGTCCAATTGGTATTACTTGTCCAATTTCAATACTGTGGCCTTTATTTAAAAAAAATGTAGTTGCTTTTGTTAAGTAATGTAACTAACTGTAATGATCAATATATAATTTTTAATAATATTTTTATTCATTTCCAAAGTACGGTTCAGTAGGCTACTTTTTTTTTTAATAGTAGAGCACTTTTCATTTTCCGTTCAGTATCCATTTTAAAAACTATCGGTCGATTAATCGGTATCGGCCAGTGTGGTCCAACCTAGTTATCGGTATCGGTAAAATCCAATATCGGTTGACATCTAGTTTAAACTGATATGGCTTTAAAACGCATGATTTCAGTGCGATAAACATGATAATCAAAATCAAATGGATGTTTTTTGGAAGAGTATCTGAGCTACGAGCTGCAAAGGCACAGCCCTATACTGGAAAAGGGGGCGGGGAACAGCAGCTCATTTAAAGAGACATGCATGAAAACAGTGTATTTCTGCTTGCACTCAAAGTAGGCATTTTTAAAATTATGTAATAAATGATCTGTGGGGTATTTTGAGCTGAAATTTCACAGACACATTCTGGAGACACTTGAGACTTATGTTACATCTTGTTAAAAGGGACGTCTTTAAAAAAAAAAAGTCAAATTAGTAAGAAATGTATTTATTTTATTCAGCAAAAATGTATTAAATTGAAAGTGACAGTAAAGACATTTTTACAAAAGATTTCTAGTTCAAGTAAGTTCTTTTTTTAACTATATATTAAAGAATCCTGACAAAATATCATGGTTTCCACATACATATGAAGCAGCACAACTGTTTTCAACATTGATAATAATAAAAAATATTTTGAATCAGCATATTAGAATGATTTCTGAAAAATTGTGACGCTGAAGATTGGAGTAATGACTGTTGAAATTTTAGTTTTGCCATCACAGATATAAATGACGTTTAAAATAATTTCAAATAGAAGACAGTTTTGATTTTAAATTTTAGTACTATTTCACACAGTGCTACAGTTTTACTGCATATTTGATCAAAATAGCATAAGAAACTTCTTTAAGTCTGACAAACTCCATTATTAGGGCCCGAGCACCGGTGGTGCGAGGACCCTCTTGGAATTGCTCTGTTTATTATTATTATTATTAGGGCCCGAGCACCGGTGGTGCGAGGAC
>JAHKKF010534745.1:0-13563 GCA_019740295.1 Labeo calbasu
GATTGAGGTGTTGTGTTGCTGGATGTAATAATGAACATAGTGGTCGTCATTTACTCCCGACATCTGAGCAGCTGAAGATGCAGTGGATTACGTTTGTTCGTGAAGGGAATGCGCCTCCCGATCTACATATATTCGTCTATGTTCACGCAAATCATTCGTGATGCAGCTTCGCTTACAGCAGAAGTGAGTATAAGGGTTTTTTATGAATCTCTGCAATTGCCTTTCCTAATAACGTGGTAGTTAGCAAGTTTAGCGGCTAAACGTGCTAAATACGGCTCAAGTAAACAATCTCTCAGAGCAGCTCGTCACTCCACAGAGAGAAGAGAGGGGCGGGGCGAGCAGAGCTCATTTGCATTTAAAGGAACAATCCCTCAGAATGGGATGATTTTGGCAGAGCTCATTTTGACAAGGTAAAAAGGGTGCTGTTTTACACAACCACTGAGAATTTTTAAACAAAGTATATTATAGACTTTTCATTAAGACCCTTTTTTTGAGAACACTGTAAATGTAGCAAATGTGTAAATTATGTAAATATCTAATTACCTAAAGGGCATGGAAGACTCAAAATTGTTTTCAGTAGAATTTGGCATTAGCATATTGGTAAGCTAACAACACAATACTTTAAAAGCACAAAATACAATAAATATTGCATAAAGTAGTCATTTGTAAATGGATTAAACTATAGTACTAATACTTTTTGCTATTTAATGAATTATGTTATACTTTTTTGCATTGTTGTAGTCTGGTTTTTCAAATCAGAGTTCATTACCATATTTTCTATAGCTAGTCAAGACCAGCTCAAGTCCGAGTCTGAATGTTCCAGAAAATATGGTTTTGGACTCAGACTTGAGTCCCAGTCTAATCTTACATCACTTTGTACGCAAATTTTACAGTGCTTGCTGCAATACTTTATGGGAGTGCCGTAAAATTTGGCGTAATAGAAGCTGCCTTAACCCTTAAATGCATGAACGTTGCGCCAATCATTATTACATATTTGAGTCTTTAGCGACCCAGACATATATCCAGCACAGATGGATCTCTAACTTATGCAATAGCAAAAAACTCTCTTGATATTTCAAGAACAATTACAGAAGAATAAAATAAAGCATATTTTGTTACCTTTTGAAACTTAGAAGGGTTCAATTTGAGCAGATGATTTTAGGCCACACTTTCACAGTACATTCAGCATCTGGCTCATATTTGTGATCTCAAACATATTCTCAAAACTATTGTTTTCAATTGCTTCAAAGTCAATATTTTGATTGCTAGCAGCTTATTCACCACATCCACCATCAAATAACAGTGACATTTATATTTTATTGCATACAGTAATTGCTCTGCAGTAAAGCCATTGCCTGCGATAATTGAAAATTATAATTAAAATAAAATAATTAAAAATAATTGTGAAACATCACATCACTATTGTCCATCAAACAGTGCCACCTCGAGGAATAACGGTGAATTGCACTTATTGAGTCATCAGATATTTACATATTTCACACCATTACACACTTTACACACTCACACCTAACAAACAAACATATATATATATATATATAATTTTTTTTGTTGTTATGGTTTATAATGAATAGATTGAGGAATACTAGGAAAGTTGATGTCATACTTAAAAAAAATGGAGGGAGAGGGTAGTGAATGATGTCCCGGGTCGCTAAAGACTCGAGGTATGCATTTAAGGGTTGAAAGGCTACATAATGCTGCCTTCCATTTGGAACAGCCTTTGTGTTTGGAACACAACTATGCTGCCTACGTAGGGAGCTCACTAGACTTTGGAACGTAGCCAGTGTGTATTTATTGGTGCATCAAAGGAAGTTTCTTTGTAAATAAATCCATGTTCACAGTAAATATCATTTTGCTTTGATTGGAGGAGCTTGCCGCTTGTGCACCATATAATTATGGAGGTGCGTTATTATCAGCGAGAAAAAAAGACACATGCTGTGATTATCCCGCAGAAATCAAATCCCGTCGTCTCCAGATATCCGTAGCCGGTATAATCAGACCGAAGCCTTTTCGATGTCCTCTACTGCCAATTAATTACAAGCGGACCTCTCGAGCTCCTGAGGCCTAAACCTTTGTCACTGTGAGTGTGTGAGAGTGTGTTTGTGAGTTAAAAAGAGCTTCAGCGCTCCGGTCTCTGGCATATTTCCTCATTAGACCCTCTGGAGACAGAATGACCTTTGACCTATTGGCTTAGTGACGGATGCTGCAGTGCCGCTGGTTGTCAGCTCGCTGGCAGCGTGTCTGCTGTGACCTGCCCGTTCGACACCTCGCTCCCATCCATTTCACCACCGCGCCACATTTTTCAGGGTCCGGATGGCAGCGCCTCAAAGGCCGACCGCTCTCTGGAGAGTTCAAGCCTTAGATCTGATTATATTCATGTAATTTTATTTAATGCTGCCATGTATATCGGATTTCCTTATGGATGAACTGTGACAATTGGAACTAATGCTAAAAACTGTATTTCATCTGATGCCAAGTGCAATCCATCAGGCTGAAAGATGACCCAGGGTTATTTATGGAGCGGCATTTGTGGTTGTTGGATGACATGTAAATGTGCACTTTACAATAATATCTGCCATTTTGGCGTGACAAATTGATGTAGTGTAGAAGATGCACTTTGAAAGTGTGTCTTGGATAGTTTATGCTCAGAAAGAGGATTCTGGGATTAGCCGCTTTGTGGTGCCTGTTCATTCATCAGAATTTCCTGTTCAAAACCAATAGGGAATTTTTGGAAAGCAGTCACAGTGAAAGAATTCAGGGAGGAATGTTGTAACGCGCCTGCCTTTATTGTGAGCGTCGCGTGCTTAAAACGATATGACATTTTAGTCAGCGGATAGTGGGATTATTTTCATTTTGTTTAAAATGTCTTTTGGCACGCTTACAGACCAGCAACGAGGCTTGAAACACGAGTTGATGTTTTTAGATTTCAATTATCAGATGAGAGGTTTGCGAGTTTTATGATTAAAAGACATTTTTGAATTACTACATAACTACAATAATAGGATGATTTTATAACCCAAGGGAAATGTTTTCAGCCAGATTTTCATTTTTATTGGCCTCTGCTATTTTAAAGGAATGTTGTGGGTTCAAAACAAGTTAAGCAGTATCAAACAGCTTCTGTCACATGCTACAGAAATACATTTCGACTTATCTCCTCAGTTAATTAAATAATTTACATTAACACTTCTTTTCATTTTTTTTTTTTTTTTATTCAGCAAGGAAGCATAACAATTGATTAAATGTTTAAAAGTTTTCTACTTTAAATTCTTTAAACTTTCTATTTATAAAACAATCTTATTTTTGAGCAGCAAATCAGACTTTCAGACATTATATATAGATTTTAAAATATATTCAGATCACATTTGAATATTTGAAATATTCATATACAAGTAGTAATGTACAGTTGAGGTCAAAAGTTTATATACACCTTGCAGAATCTGCAAAATGTTAATTATTTTACCAAAATAAGAGGGAGCATACAAATGCATGCTATTTTTTATTTAGTACTGACCGGAATATGATATTTCACATAAAATACGTTTACATTTAGCCCACAACAGAAAACAGAAAAAAAATAGCTGAATTTATAAAAATGACCCCGTTCAAAAGTTTACTTGAATGATCCACAGCTTTTTTTTTTTTTTTTTGTTTAGTGATAGTTGTTCATGAGTCCCTTGTTTGTCCTGAAAAGTTAAACTGCCCGTTGTTGTTCAGAAAAAATACTTCAGGTCTTTGGTTTTTCAGCATTTTTATGTGTTTGAACCCTTTTCAACTATGACTGTGTGATTTTCCATCTGAGGGACTCATATGCAACTATTACAGAAGGTTCAAACACTCACTGATGCTCCAGAAAGAAAAAAAACACACGTTAAGAATCAGGGGTGTAAACTTTTGAACAGAATGAAGATGTGTACATTTTTCTTATTTTGCCTAAATATCAAATTTTTGTCATTTAGTACTGGCCTTAAGAAGCTACAGAAGATACTTACATGCTTCCCAGAAGACAAAATAAGTTAAAACTACCGTGATCTTCAAATTCAAAAAGTTTTCACCCCCCGGCTCTCAATGCATTATATTTCCTTCTGAAGCACCAGTGAGCGTTTGAACCTTCTGCAATAGTTGCATATGAATCCCTCAGTTGTCCTCAGTGTGAAAAGATGGATCTCAAAATCAAAGTCATTGTTGGAAAGGCTTCAAATACTCAAAAATGCTGAAAAACAAGGGACTCTTAAATTCAGCTATTATTGTGTCTTGTGGACTATGTGTAAATATCTTTTATGTGAAATATCTTTTTCAGGCCAGAACTAAATAAAAAATATCATCCATTTTATATGATCCCTCTTATTTTGGTAAAATAAGTAACATTTTGCAGATTCTGCCAGGTGTATGTAAACTTTTGACCTCAACTGTACTTACAGTGGAAATAAATGGGGTAACAGACGTCAAATTTGTTTTTCCATACAGAAAATGTGTTATTTGTTTATTTTAGTTTATTTAGCGAATGAAAGTCGTTTCTGCAATTCATTTTCAATAAAGTTCAACAAAGGCATTATCTATACATGTCTAATTCAAAGAGTTTCTTTGTCAAGAAATGTAATTTGTAAATTTTAAAATGTCATATTGTCGCATATTCAAGACGAAACCGCTTAAAACGTATCACGAATGATTAATAGAAGGATTTATGTTTATTAGCTAATATTTGTTTATGAGCATCTCAGAAGGGATTCTAAAACGAGATCATCATTTCACCAGAACGCCTTTCCTGCATGTCTCATTTTTGAGTGATTAAATCAATTTCTTGTAAAGGGAAAGTGTTTTCTCTTCTGTCTTTGAAGGTTTGTCTGACTGCACTCATCAGCATGCGGAGCAGCGGTTGATGGGTTAACCCTTAGCGTGCTGGCGGCGGGATGATTGGCCTAGGCTTTGTGCTACTCTCTCTCTCTCTTTCTCTCTCTGTTTCTCTCTCATCTGTCCTTGGGGGCCTCCCCCCCCCCCATCACCATGTCTGGGCCTGGAGCCCGTTGCTATGGTAACCTCAGGAAGAGTTAATGCAGCAGGAGACTGAAATTGTATTATCTTCTATTTTTCCCCCCTCTCCTTGTTCATTTTTTTTATTTTATTATTATTATTTTTTTGGGATGGGAGGAAGGTGGAATATTGGTTCACGTGTGATTTTTAATAAAAAATATTGTCTCCAGGGGGGGGCAGTTTTGAGTGAAGTAAGGCACATTTTATCTGTTCTGTTCTTATTTTAGAATTATAGGGAAAGCAGTAGCCGATATGTCGGACAGGCCGATTAATCAGTCTAAATATTTGCAGTATCGGCCACTAAAAAGATACATATGTTGAATGAATAGGCATAAAAATGTGATTTATCTTTCTATCTTTACCTGTTTTCGCTTCTCTGACTATCTCGCCTTCATCCATGCGCACTTCATCACCCTCCCACCATTTCCCGTTTGACACTTGAGCTCTATCGAGGGCTTGTTTGCTTTGCTCCTACCACTTGTCTCACTTCATGTTTCTGCCCATTCATTGACAGTGATGAGTGCAGGTCCAAGGGCTCCACTCAAGACCACCGGATTTGCTTGAAATCCCCGTATTAACCGTATTGTAATCCCACCGTCCGCTTGTGACGAAAGAACTGGGGAGATGTGTGTTTTAGCAACCGGAAAATTAATAGAGAGTCTGGATGTAAGCTAGACAAAACAGTGAGACATGCTGAGAAAGGAGGCAAGAAATTATACACCAGATTTGAGTTTGAGTTTAGACACGCTTCTGTGCACAATTAGAAACTATTTAAATGAAAACAACTTTCTAATATTATACTTGTATTTCTGTTCTTTTAAAGATGCCATTAGGGCACTGTTTTTTAATTTGATGATGGGAGTTTCCCATGTTATACACATTTTTATGTTTTTAGAATCATTTTTTCAAATTAAATAAATCAATTAAATAATTTAACTTTATATTTTATTTATTGGACAGGCCTATTAATCAGTCGAAGTATTTGCAGTATTTGCAAAAGTTTTTGAACAGTAAGATTTTTTTTTTTTTTTTAAGAATTTTCTTCTGCTCACCAAGCCATTTGATCCAAAAATACAGCTAAATCATGTTGTGAAATATTTTTTTTGTTTTGTTTTTACTATTTAAAATGTAATTTATTCAAAGCTGAATTTTCAGCATCATTACTCCAGTCTTCAGTGTCACATGATCCTTCATTAATTTAATTGGCTGATTTGCTGTTCAAAAAACATTATTATTATTGTTATTGTTATTGTTATTGTTATTGTTGTTGTTGTTATTATTATTATTATTATTATTATTATTATTATTATTATTGTTATTATTATCAATATTTAAAACAGTTGAGTACTTTTATTTTTCTTTCTCAGGATTATACACTATACCATTCAAAAGCTTGGAGACAATATACAGTATATATATATATATATATATATATATATTTGGAAAATAAATTATAGAAAGTAATATTTTTATTTAGCAAGGATGCTTTAAATTGATCAAAAGTGATGATAAAGACATTTATAATGTAACAAAATATTTCTATTTCAGATAAATGCTGTTCTTCTAAACTTTCCATTTATCAAAGGAACCTGAAAAGAAAAAAAAATCTACTCTTTAAATCACAGGAATAAATTACATATTAAAAATATATAAAAATAGAAAATTATTATTTTATTTATTAAATATTAAAACTATATTAAAACTAAAACTTAAAATATTAAAACTATTTCAATACTTTACTGTTTTTGTTGTACTAAATAATAAATAAATGCAGGATTGGTGAGCAGAAGAGACTTCTTTAAAAATCTGCAAAATCTTACTGTTCAAAAGCTTTTGACTGGCAGTGTATATCAATTAAATATTAAAATGTTTCTTGAGCAGCAAGAATATATATGTATATATATATATTTTATTATTCTTAATGTTGAAAACAATTGTGCTGCTTAATACTTTTGTGAAAATCGTGATTTTGTTTTTCTTGACTAAAAAAATTTTGTCACACTTTATTTTAAGATCCAGTTCTTGCTAATAACAAATCATTAACTTTGGCTTTCCCCTCAATAAACTCCTAATTTGCTGCTTATTAACAGTTAGTAAAGTAGTTGTTAAGTTCAGGTACTGGTTAGGATTAGGAATATAGAATATGGTCATGCAGAATAGGTGTTTTATAAGTACTAATAAACAGCCAATATGTTAATAATAGGCATACTAATAAGTAACTAGTTAATAGTGAGAATTGTTCCCTGTACAAAAGTGTTACCATACATTCTAAAGAACAGCACGGTACTTATTTAAAATATATAAATCTTTTGTAGCATTAAAAATGTCTTTAATGTCACCTGTGATCAGTTTAATGCATCCTTGCGGAATATAAATATGAAATTTATTTTAAAAAAATGACCCTAAACTTTTAAACAGTATTGAAGTGATGCTTTTCTGATATTTCACTGCACTATTCACATATTTAGTCTGAACTGATACACGCACACAGTTTTATTGCAGGCGTCTTGAGGTAGACTATCAGTTCCTGAACAGTTAAAGTTAAAGGGTTTCACCCATTATTCTAATCTCTTCTTTGTCTTCACTTTCTCTCCTGATAAACCAGTTGTTCGTTGTGTTTCCATCTTATCTCTGGATTCTGCTGCTGTAGTACTCTCTATTTCTCTCCCTGTGGGTGTTTTTTATAGAATGAGTGGTTTCTATGAGTGTCACTGTTTATTAATTAGTGTGTGTTCACAGGGACTGCCTCTTGTTACTGGTTAAAATGGCATTTACTTAGTGTAGCTACTCAGAGCTATTTTAGTCTTTGATTAGTCATTTCTATATATGTGAGTGTGGGTTGTATATCGTTGGCATAATATTGTTAATATCATCAATCCCTAGTACAATACTATCAGTGATCTCTATTTCCACCTTTGTGTTAGAAGAAAGATTTTATTCCAAACAGCAGAATGCTATGATTTTTTTATTTGGTTATCATTCTTTATATGCTTTGTAGCTTTACCTGTGTGACAGAAACATCTGAATTTAGTAGTGAGACAAATGTAGAAATGAATGTCATCCAAAGAAAATTACCCTTCATGGTGTTTTGTGGTTAATTGTCTATTCACAAGCACATCCACCATGTCTGAGAACTCCAGATAAGCAGACAAAACTCACAGTCAGGCAAAAATGATTGCTACATTTGTAGTTAGTTAGCTAATAAGGCAACTAATGACAAAATTGCACCAACAAAATATTGAATTTCCCTTGTTTTTCTCATTTGTAAATGTGTGTGTGTGTGTATGTTTCCACAATTAGATCTGTGTGTTTACTCAGATATTCAGCAAACTCTACAATTATATTGTTGTAAGAATGCACTGATAACACTGTCGGTTTTGGCAATTTTTTTACAGATATTATTATGTTTACATTTTATTTTAAATATTCCGTTTCATTAAATATTCAATGAGCCTTAAAGGGACAGTTCACTCAAAAATGAAAATTCTGTCATCATTTATTCACCCTTAAGTTGAGTTTTATTCTTCTGTTGACCATGAAAGCAGATATATATATAGAACGAAATATGTTGGTAAGCAAACATTGACTCCTATACTACAGAAAACAAATACTGTACCATTAACTGTTTGGTTACCACCATTCTTCAATATATCTTCTTTTGTGTTTAACAGAAGAAATAATTTATGAATTTTCATTTTGGGGTGAACTATCCCCTCTTATTCAAAGGCACAACCTAAGATGAATGAAAATCATGTTTTGCACCTACAGTAATTAAAAAACTATAACTTTAATGGTTGTAAATGCATGCTGTTATATACATAATCATTTTTATGACACATCATTTTCTGAATATATACAGAATATGATGTTAGTGAGCCAAGAAAGCCACAGTTATATTTTATTGTACTTTATTTCCCATTAGATAAAGTGTGTTTGTGCACTTTAGGTCTACTTTGGGTATATAAGCTGCTTAATGCCAAGAAAGAGGCAGTGAAGTCATTTCACAGTTTCTTGATTGATCATTTTATGTCATAGTAATGAAATAGCAGTAACCTTAATGCCCAAACATTTATTGGTTTAGTCTGAACATTTTTGTTGTTATTATTGTTGGTGGTGGAGCAAACGATTTGAATAAAACCACTTACTTAAGATTCAATTTCTGCCAGCACTACTGGGGAAAATGAATGAAAAATAATCCAAGTAGTTTATCCAATGTCATGAATAATGCACCTCTGTGTGAAAGGTTTCACATTCGCCCGCTCATATGGCTCGCTTTATGTACCAGTCTTCATTGTCTTTGCCAGTGGGGGAGCGTGAGCCAAAAAATCAAAAAAAGTGTTCGTGCCAAATGAATCCAATGTGGCTTCAGCGAGCGTTTTTTTTTTTTTTTTTTTCTCCCTGCCTGGCTCGAACAGTCGACTTCAAACTCCCAGCAGTGACACATACTTTCCTCTTCAACAGCTTTCCTTACCCCATGTGGTGGACATTACCCTCTAGACTGACAACTTCTCCAGTTTCCTCCAAACTCGCCGGCTCCGTGTGTGATGCCAGATGACTGTTATTAGGACCCCTCTGTAGCCTGAACACAGAGCTCTGAAAGGTCACCAGGAAAAAAAATCACTTAGAAAAAAGACAAAGGGCGAAAGAAACAAGAGTTGGCTGCCAACAAGCCATGTGCTAATAGCACAATAAAACAATACTGTTAAGCGGGCTCTGAAAATAATTGCAGATCTGTGTTTTTATTTGCTAAGGCTCCTGGGTAATAAACCGGGTAACGTTCAGTGCTAGCAGTAAAATGCGTTCGACCACATGTGGGAAAGAGAGAGTGTGCTGTCCTGTTGACCATTTTTATTTGGAGATGAAGGGATGGGAACATAGGCCTGCTAGAGTCATTATTATAAAACAATGGTATTGGGTTTATGTTTGATCCCTTTGTTTTCAGAGGATGGACTGATTGTGTGGTCTAAAAAAGAGACTCGTTAAAAAGTAGTTAATGAAAACTTGCCTTCTTGTTGTTCTAAACACGTATTGCTTTTTTTACTCTTTTTGGACACAAAAGATGAATATCCTAGCAATTCCTTTTTTATATAATGAAAGTGAATGGGGACTGGGTCTGTCAAGTTGTAAAATGACAAATAAGTACAATAAATAGATTGATAACTACATATTATCTGATGCCAGGTAATACTGAAATCTTCCCCCACCCCAAAGCTCTTAAATGGACTATGAAAGTGAAAAATAGTCAACAATTGATGATTTTATGGAGTATATCTATAAATCAGTAATTAAGTAGCACAGGTATATTTGTTGCAATAGCCAGAAAAACAGATTGGATGGGTCAAAATTATCGATTTTTCTTTTATACGAAATATCATTAGGATATTAAGTAAAGATTATGTTCCGTGAATATATTTTGCAAATTTCATACCTTAAATATATAAAAATGTAATCTTTGATTAGTAATATGCATTGCTAAAAACTTAATTTGGACAACTTTAAAGGAACACTTCACTTTTTTTGAAAATAGGCTCATTTTCCAGCTCCCCTAGAGTTAAACAGTTGAGTTTTACCGTTTTCAAATCCATTCAGCCGATCTCCGGGTCTGGCGGTAGCACTTTTAGCATAGCTTAGCATAGATCATTGAATCCGATTAGACTGTTAGCATCTCGCTCAAAAATGACCAAAGAGATTCGATATTTTTCCTATTTCAAAACTTGACTCTTCTGTAGTTACATTGTGTACAAAAACTGACAAAAAATGAAAAAATTGTGATTTTCTAGGTCGATATGGCTAGGAACTATACTCTCATTTCGGCGTAATAATCAAGGAGCTTTGCTGCCGTACCATGGGTGCAGCAGGCGCAATGATGACTTTGCATCTACACAAACTTAGTGCCAGTCACTTTCAGGTGCTGCATAATATCATTGCGCCTGCTGCACCCATGATACGGCAACAAAGTTCCATGATTATTACGCTGGAATGAGAGTATAGTTCCTAGCCATATCAGCCTAGAAAATCTCAACTTTTAATTTTCCGTCAGTCTTAGTACACAATGTAACCACAGAAGAGTCAAGTTTTAATCAGGAAAAATATCGTCATTTTATATAGCTCGCTATGGTACGCATTATGTTCTAACCATGAAATATTTTTTATTACATAAAATAGCTTCAATTAAAAAAAAAAAAAAAAAAAAGTGAAAATATTTTTTTGTACCACAATGTACACATTCATAAACACACTCATTATTATGGTCACTAAAGGCTAACATCCTCATTGTCATCACATGGAAGAGGCAACTCAGAACTATATTTCTTGGAACTCTGAAATATTGTTGTATTTATTTTTTGAAAGGACTAAATAATTTCCTTATTTATACATACATACACATATACTACAATAAACACTTCAAATAAATAAATTATTACAATCAAATTATTGATGTTACTATCTATAAAAAAAATCCCAATGGGAAAATACATTACTTCAGTTCCACTGTGGTACAGCGTTGCCATACGGCAACATACCCATTTTTCCATAGTGGTTCAGTGTTGCCATATGGCAACATTGATATTTTCTCATTTTACAGAAAAACTGTTAGATAATATTGATTTCTGAATGTAAATGTGTAATTTACTAACCAAAGATGATGCAAAAAAATCTCCCTTGAGAAGAGACATTCAGAAATTAGGTTTACAGAGCAATTTCTGACAGTGACAGTGGGAAAAAAGTGTTTTGGAGGAACATTCAAATGTCATGTGGCTTAAAAACAGCACATCATTGACTACCTTAAGGCCGGCCCTTTTAATTAACATATTGCAATATATTGTATTTTTTTTCAGAATAACAAGGAAATAAGTAGAAAGTAATTGTTGCCATATGGCAACTCCGTACCATAGAGGGATATGGTCATTTTTGAGCGCGATGCTATCGGCCTAATTAGATTCAATGATCTATGCTAAGCTATGCTAAAAGTGCTACTGCCAGACCCTGAGATTAGCTTTTTTTTTTGCACCCTCAGATTCCAGATTTTTAAATAGTTGTATCTCCGCCAAACATTGTCCTGTCCTAACAAACCATACACCAATGTACACCAATGGAAAGCTTAATTATTCAGCTTATTTATACTTGTTGATGTATAAATCTCAATTTTGAAAAATGAACACTTATGACTGAATTTGTGGTTTGTGTATATGTATATGTATATATATATATATATATTTGACAATTAATTGGCCTAGCCTATTTACTGTCATTATGGAAAAAAAGGAAGGAAAATGGCTTTGAAACGAATGAATTGTCATTATTTCGGTTAGCTCTTAAAGTAATTCACAGGCAGTTGAATATTCTGTCAAAATCAGTCGTTCTGGACTCTTCTTTTCCTTTCAAGGACACTTGGACCATATGAAAGAAATTAAATGTTTTGTTACCAACAAACTTCAACAGCTGTAGTCATCCTGAAAAGACAAATTACCGTGTCTCGCTTTTTAATAACAAACCTTGTAGAGAAAACCAAAGCTACTTAAAGATCTCTTCGAGATAACAATGAAATACAGCTGAGTAAAATTTCTCTAGCCTTTTGTTCTTGATGTGTTCTGTCACCAGTCCTTTTGTGACAAGCCCAGCCAACTGACTCTTTTCTTTCCATCAATGAGGTGACTGGAGAGTCATTATCTGAAGATTAGTGACAGTATCAGGTTTTGGCACACGGAGCCCTTGGGGTCAAAGGACTTGGCAGGCCGTTGGCTGCTCGCAGGCAGAACCGGGGTCTGTAGCTGTAACTTACCGCACCGCTGTGACCTTTAAGCACTGCTGGCCCGAGAGGAGGGAAGCTTTATCAGAGCCACTCTCAGGGACTATCTGTTGACACGGCCTATCTGATCCAATAATCCTTCGCCAATCATCTCCCCTTTTCCCTCTTGCCTTGCATATACCTCTACACTCCTGTTTCTTTTTCTAGTACTGGTATTTGTATCTCAGTTGAAAATTAACCGTGGTTTTACAACAAATAAACTAAAAGAAAATAGGACTAAAGAATATGATTTCAGTATGCCGAAACCACGGTAGAACACTTTTACTGTATTAAAACTAACTATGGTTAATTTTTATAAGAGGTTGCCTGAAAGACTAGTTGACTGATAGTTAGGGAAGCATTGTATAATTATGTTGGTTTTATGTTTTCGTCACCCCAATCAGATATGTTTTTTAGAGATGTTACATAAGATGTCTTCTTGCTTTCAAAAACACCATTGCATTTTTTCAAGTTTACATACTAGCAACCATTTTTAAACCACTCGCTTTAAACTTTAACACAAAATTGCAACAATTGAGATGCAGTTTATAAAGCTAAAGTTTGACGTGCATGTAGCAGTGTGTATATAGCAATGTGTGTGACTGCATTCATTTTAAGATGAAAAAAGAGGATTTAACCATGCTAACTGTGTAATACTGTAGCTAATGCTTAGCATGCGGAACGATTGCTAATGAAAGCACAACCCTGCATCAAACAATAAAAAAAAA